>JAHHFK020004792.1:390000-681613 GCA_024533555.2 Aedes koreicus | reverse complement strand
TTGATTATGTTATGCGCAACACTTTGGTTAGGAACATTCAACGGAACCGAAAACGGAAGCAATGATATTGTGAGAAGGCTTTGGAAAATACTGTTTCTGAGGCGCCCAGAGACAGGGAAGATTCGTAAAACGGCAAAGCATTTTGCAAGTTCATTCTGATACAGAACAGGACCCTATAAAGCTCACCTCAAAGAAGAACTAGAAACACAGAATCCTCTTGCATTGTAGCATTTGGGTGAAGAAGCTTGCTTTGAACATTAGATAATTTATATGTCTTAAGCTGGGTTCCCAATCGGCAGTTTTCATTCTAACACACGCTGTGAAGAATTACTTTTATAAATGAATCGAACCAACTCAAAATTTACAATCGTCATTTCCCAGTAAATTCCATAATTGAAAAGCTCAGTACAATGAATTTTATCGAAAGTATATTTTTATTGGTTCTGCATGTTAAAATTGGGCGCACCGCTTTCTACAAAGACACCAATCAATCAAAAAGAGATTTACCACACAATGTCTGAAGATCTGGAGCGAAGGTGACTGAGGAACTGATTCGCATGTAGTTTTAGGAAGTGAAAGATATTTTAAAGGAAGAGGGTGTCGATCTATCAATTTTCGATTACCCAGGGCGAATCTTCAACTTTGATGAATCAGAATTCCAATTGATACCCAAAGGATTCAAAGCCCTTTGTGAGCGTGATGCTGAGAACACTTACATTGTGAATAATAACTCAAACAAGGAAAGTTTTACTGCTCTTTTCAGAAGTAACGCTGATAGTGAATTGACTCCCCCAATGATTTTATTTCCGGGAAAACGGATCAGTCGAGAAATTGTGGAAAGCATTCCTAAAGGTTAGTCAGTGGATGTATCAGATGAGGGATAGCAAACATCCAAAACATTCTACGAGTATATTACAAATGATCTTATCAAATGGCTGGTAGCAAATAAAACTGAGATTCCCATAGTTGTTTTTGTGGATGGCCACAAAAGCCATATCAGTATGGAATTGGCAGAGTTTTGCTCTCAAAATCAAATAATACTGATTTCTCTCTATCCTAATTCTGCCAGAATCCTACAACCGCTAGATCGACTGTTCTTTGGGCCATTCAAGAATGTTTGGTATAAAGTTCTAAGGCAATTTCACCTGCGAAGCGATTCAGCAAAAATTACAAAATCAAATTTTGCCAAACTTTTGAAAACGTCTCTGGATAATTTCACAAATTCCAAAGACTGTCTGAAAAAGGCATTCAAACTTTGTAGACTCAGCCCTTGGAACGTCAATATGATCGATTTCACTACTCTGCCTACGAGCACTTCCAAATCCATTGCAAAATCATCTAATCATGACGACAGTGATGAATCACTCGTAGTAGTTGATAACCTAAACCAACCTACTGACAATGAGTACCAGCTTCTACTAAAATATGTCAAAATGGGACTGAAATTAAATAAATGACAGAGAGAAAGATTTCTGGTATGGTCCACATGAAGAGCTTGCGTTATTCAATTTCTGGAAAATTATTAAGGATAAGGCTGAAGGGCTATTTTTTTACCGAATCGCTCCAACTATTCCAAAGCATCATCATCGAGTACGTTGATAATGACAATACTGAATACTCAAACCTACCAGAAGCAGACCGTGCCTCCATCATCAGTAAGTGATTAAATATTTTTAAATCATGCATTATTATTGCTACCATCATTCAGGTGCAGTAGACGGCTCAGCTATCCAAGCTAGCGATTCCATCTTTTCACCTAATGAATCTTTTGGTGAATTCCCAGGTATGACATCTATGCACATTTTTTTCTTCCTTATAAATAATTCTTTATTCCTTGTCCAATTTAGGAACAAACCTTCTAAACTCTATCCTAACACATGATTCAACGGCAAAATCTGCATTACAGACTTCATTTGCATCTAGTACGAACTCTAAAGACCCTTTCGAAGATATACTAATATGGCTAAGAGTTACACCGACAGATCTTGAAGCCAACGAAAACGGCGCATTCCAGAACACGTGCCTTCTGTAGCAACCAGCAACAGATGGCTGCAATGGTATCAGAAAAAGGATTTGGAAAAGAAACCCATTGAAGACGCTAAAAAGGCAAGAATCGAGCAACGCAAAGCTTTGACAGAGAAGAGAGACAAAGAAAAGCTTCTAAAAGGCTGCTCGGAGGAAAGAAAAAAAAGAACAAAAACAAGCAAATGCTACAAAGAAGGTAGTTCGTGCGCGAAAAAACTAAGAATATGAAGTGAAAAGGAATAAATTTCATGCAGATTGATGTTATGAATGAGCATTTTCGAATAAATACGATCACTGAAACTGTTCAGTCTTTACTTGACCCATAATATGATACCAAATTGAGCCGTAATTATGCACCTCTCGAAGAAGTGACCCATAATTGTCTATTTCACCCGTGTTTAGAAAACCCTTATTCTGAAATAAATTGACATTATACGTGAATACTTCGTATATCAACATAATATTTCCCCCCCCCTTTCCCCCCTCCCCGTTCTTTCCCCCCCTCTCCCCCCCTACTCTTACCTTTTCCACCCCTCTCTCCATTTCCCTTCCCGCGTTTTTCCGATTGCTACGATGACCTCCTTCCCCCAAACATAAATACATTTTTCGATTTTTTTCATACATTCCTACCCTCCCGAAAATATTCAATGAAATTAAATCATTCCTCCCCCTAAACCCCCGCCACCTAAACTCAAACCCCTTCCACAAACCACTCATTCATTCACCCATTCGACTCCCCACCCACCAATGGCAAATATAGCCCCACTACAAAAAGAGAATTAACTCGTTCAGGTATCAAGTTTTCGTGTATTAGGAGTAAATAGCACCAAGATATGTCGTTTATGAAAATGAAAGCAATGATTGGCAACGTTGAAAAATTATACTTTTTCAGCAATAATCTTTATATGAGAGTTGTAGCTGGCGCCTCACCAATTATTCTGGGAACCGCACTGCTCCAATTCGAAGGAAGAACTGATGTCTAACCACGACCGATTGCATACGCAAGTAAAAGTTTAATGGCAATGCAACGCAGATATTGTCTAACCAAAAAGGAGGCCTTGGCCTTAGTTTGGTCTGTGGAACGGTTTGAAATATCCGGAGAAATTGGAGAAATGGTCGAATCTTGTATACAAACATTTCAATGGACGTTTTAAAGCGAATAAACGCTCAATTTGAAAAATTAAGATCACAGTTGGCTAGAATGAGCCTACTTTCACCCGATTTGGGTCTTAGTTTTTATTTTGGGTCTTATCTTTTATTCGTGAGAAATCGTCGATGAATATATTTGTTTACAAAAACTGATTCGCACATTTCGCAAATTTCTCCGGATATATCTGCTTGGTTGAGTCTTCGAGGTCAAGACGGATCAGATCGCTGGAAGCAATTTTTAATCAACTTCTCGGCCGTGCGCTCGATTTGATATATGGGTGTTACGCCTACAGTCTTTCTTTCGTGATGATATCGCAAAGGATCTTCAAAAACCTCCGACCCGTTTCGCGTCTTTCAAATAATGGTCTAACATGATGTTAAGTAATTTTTTTTATATCTTTATTATAGTGGCTTTCAGCCTCCTGGGCTGGTTCGCCACTTAATGTTAAGTAAACAAATACAATATAAAAACATAAAGCGTCATATTTAGCCGTATATCTTCTATGATCGTTCCAGCTGATAGCATTCACTGAGTCAAATTTATCTCGTTCAGTGTATTCAAATCGCTTACGTTCAGTGGCAACGCATTCATTCCGGTATAACGTAAAGATGAAAATTTGTTTCGCATGATTCTGTTTTCCTCGTTTATTCTTTCTACAGTTTTCGTTTTCGAGGATTCGTGTAGAATCGTTTGATAGGAATCATCACACTCGTTCACTATTCTGTTAGCAACCGAGGGTTGCTATTTTATATCGGTGGTGCTCATGCGAGAGAATGAATTTTCCAATGCTTGGTTACGGGGTATCAGATCTAACACTAATTTATAGTCCGAATCGATTCAAAAGAATGAACAGATTTGTTTTTGTAGTCAAATGAACATATTTTAGTCCTTATTAAATTTTAAGTATTGTTAAAAGTAAAAATACTCGGATTGAGCCACCGAGGTTGAAGCTTGAAATGAGGAAAACATTGTTAGCCTTCATTTATGTGACATCTCATTTTCTAGATTTCATGTTCTATAGCTCGAAGTGGTTAGGACTAAGGTTCTGATGCATGGTCAGTATCGGAATCATTGTTTATTTTCTTTGTAATCTATACTGTTTTGACTGATAAAGGGTCGCGTTTTTGAAGACTGCTCTCACTTCACAAAGGGTTTAAATATCGGAAACATTCAATAAATTAATTGCCAACAAAACCAATAAGAAAACTGTAACAACACTTAATATTTAATCATTTCTGAATAGTGATGAAGTAACTCGACAAGCAGTAAAATGATACGGGATATACTACAAAAGATGTTCGCAAATGAATGGTTGCAGTGGTTAGGAAAACAATCCATCAATAAAACATTGAAAAACGCTTCAATTTTTTTTATCAGGGAGATTGTAAAACAGGACATTAGACTGCAACATACTGCATATAAGTTTAAGAAAATATGAATCATCTATCCAGAAATTGTAGCTCTGCTAAGTATGTTCGTCTTACCCCCAGTTCCCCTTTATCAACTTACGTTATAATTCCGTTTTCAATCAGCTTCAAGTTGACCATCAGCGAGTAAGCAAAGTGAGCAACCGAGAAGGCGTGCCACCAGTTGTGATATGGCGTATCCCGATAGCCTTTCTGTACCAGCAGAATGAATCTCGCCAATTTGTCTTCGGGTATTTGGAACGTCGTAACAAAGTTGAGGTCGAAGAACATTTTTATCGACAGTTGTACAGAGAGGGCATAGTTCTTCACATCACGGGGACAGAAGTCAAACCGAGGCAAGTCCATTGCAAACTGATCGGCTTCGTGTGCATTGACGGCTTCTAGCACATGCTGGATCTCCGTATCCGGCACCTGCGATGAGATCAAAAGACAAAAGAGAAAATACGGAAACGACATTGTATTTCAGTGAAAACTGCTGCGCGGGGCAAAGAACGGTGATAACAACTTCCGGCAGTTTCGTTACCTTCATATGATATAGCAGCAGCTCCTGGGAGAGTTTATATCGAGCTTCCGCCTTTTGTACCTGTTTGTGAACGAGCGCATGCATAATACTGATGCCGCAGTATACGGAGAAAGCGGTGGCCACTTCTTCATCACATTTATCAAAGTGGAAGCCATTTAGCTGCAACGAAAAAATAAAATCATGAGAGACGTTTGAATTTTTTTTTAGCAATTATGACTATGTCCGGCCATGACTCATAAACTTGTAAACCGGGATGCGTCAATGACACTTGAAATCAACGATCCAATCCAATAACAATAATCCTAAATTATTGTGCCTCAATTTTTCTGCCTCACGTGTCGTCAAACAAGTGTTTTTCAGTCCACAACATTGCATCACAAAAACTTCAATCTTACAAACTAGACAAAAAGTATTTTCAAGTACCACATCTCACAACGATCCTCAGGACAATGTAATCGTCTTCGATCCGAAGTCGGATATGTGAAACATAATATCGCGTGTTTGTGTTTTTCCCAAGCGCTTGACTAAGGGCACTTCTTCAAACTTTCAATGCTCATACACCGCAGCCGCCATCAACGAGAAGCTAGGAGGAACCTATTCAGTGTAAGATAGTGAAGGTGAAGTTTTTTATAAGTAACATATAATCGAACCTAAGCAACTCTTTCATGGGAATTTCGTTCAACATAAGGTTGTTAGTGTAAAACTTCGGAAACAAAATAAGTTTCTAGTTTGCCTTGTTACTGACGGATCCAGTTTCTAGGACCATTATCTGCTCTTCAGCTAGATGCAATCTTACTCACGTTGCCAACATCATCTCCAACTGTAAGCCATTGATTAACATCTTCTCTAACCATCAATATCAATGCAGCAGTTTTCATGAACTAGTAATAAATTCATTTAACTAATCATGTTTTTTTGTTGTTGCATGAAGCACGTAATCAAATTATAATGTTTGAAATGGAAATTTCCTTCTTATCAACATGCAACCCTAGGAGTGAACAGCAATTTCTGCTAGAACCAAAGATGTGAAGAGAAAGTATTGATAGGTCAGTAAGAGCACGACAGGCTGTGAAAAAAGGCGTAACCTCGGACGGCTATGAGAACGAATCTGAAAATACCCATTAATTCCATAAATCACCATATGACTCAAGGTTCCATATGCGTGGAACGAGGAACTGACTATATTGCATTTTTTGCATGCAAAATTCATGTTCCACAAAGCTTTTCGTTGTATTGGATTTTTTTTTCAATTTTACTCGGATTATGATCATTCCCTTGTTTTTTTTTTGTATTTACGTTTCTTTCAGCCTCAGGCTGGTTCGTCACACATACTAGTTTATTTGTTTTAGCGCACTTTATCTGACTCCATTGAGCCGTTGAGACCTCATAACTATTCGAACGGCCATACCGTTACAGCTGGGCTGCCAATCAAAAAGTGTGACGTCGTAAGTATCGACATGTCGTTTGGACCTTTCGACATCGCGGATAGGGGTTGCAAGTTGAGAATAGTCTCCGTTCTAGTAAGAAACGTAACGAGTAACAACTCGCGTCATGTGATACTTCAGCGACTTAACTCCTGCTTCCCAAATCTTGCTAAAATGGGGACTTCTTGGAGGGATAATGTGCCAAGTGATTCCTTGTACCGAAGAGAATTCCTCGAACATCAGCCTAAGTTCTTGCATCAGGCATAACCCTCTCAGCGCTGCGAGCTCATTTTCTCCAACGAACGAAGCTCCGTTGTCGGAACATCGGATGGAAATCCACGTCGACTACCGAAACGATGCAACGCAGCGTCGAAATGGTCCGATGTTAGGTTCGATACTTGCTCATAAAGAAACTCTTTCATAGCCATTCAATCAAATACGACACATTCCTAAAATTCAAATGGAATGGTCCAGCGTAAACTTTTCCAACCCGTGAGATGACGGGATCAGGGTTAACGTGAGCTTTTGGGAGGCTACTTAAAAGGTTTAACTGACTGCCAAAGACGAGCAGAGGCTCGCACAAAAACAAACTGGGCATCGGGAGACGATATTCTTGAGATTGACTTCGCCCCGGGCCAATAACGTGCACGGACGGTCCTACATGCCTTTGCTTTACGTATCAACGCCTTCGTGACATAGAGCTATCCGAGAACGTTCTAATGACCGTTGTTTGTAAACTGGGAACGGTGAGAGATCATGATGAGGAGTACCCTTGCAGAAAACGCAGCCTTATGCTTCTCCCAGCAAGAGTAGCAGCTTGCCTTATTGCCGTAGTGAGAGTCCGTATGCACCATGAGCTTGCAGTTTTGGCAGTCGAAATTTTCTCAACTCTATATAGTGAGGCAGGGCTAGACCAGAGAAGGTCACACGTACCGAGTCTATAGGGACAAGTATTTTTACTCACGCTGTGCGATACAATGCTTAGTATTTGTACTTCTAGTATCTGAACAGGAGGAAGCAGATGGTTGTTGAACCGACCATCCACTTGCTTCTCTAAAATCCAAGGGTTTAGACTCGCTGTGTTAACCACTCCTTCGATCTGTACATCACAAGCTGGGGTGTGACGTATGCCTTAAAAAATGGCCTGATTTTTCATACTATTTTCTGGCCACCAGGTAGTGAATCCACCTATGTGTACAGAAAAAATATGGCAGCGTTATCAGCTGATTTGTAGTAGTCATGTTGCTAGATGGTTTCTGCGTACTATCTGCTCCACCCCGGAGCGAAGAAATTGGACATCGTGAGGCACTTCGTACCACCGGATACAGCCGATCCGACATTTATACATCCTCTCCTTTCGAACTGATTAAAAAAAAGCGTATGCCAATTTTCATTCCATGAAACGAGTGAATTTAAGCGGTGTACCCAACTTTGGAATAAAGTAAACAAAAAAAAAAAGAACCATCATGCGGGTTAGCTGATATTTGAATTTTGATACTGTAAAGCGACTGTTCAAATACTAACACCAAGCGTACTTGTTACAAGATGGACCGGCTGAAGATAAACGTTGTACGTACTCCTGCTGCGACCGATAGGAAGAATTTGGGCAAACCTCAAACGAAAGATCTACTCCAGTATTTTCTTGGCAAAACGAAGAAGTAGCTGATCGCTAAGGCCACGAAAGAGCTGATGAACATACCAACATCGATCTTTTCATCGCCCATGGCTAAGGCTCCGGTCAACTGCCGTAAGGCCGTCGCAATGGCAATGGCAAAGATAAATTATCTTCCGACAAACCGTCTAAGGATTGTACTCGAAAAAATGTAACGCTTTCTTTTATATACACATACAATTTTTTATTGCATGGGTAAAAATTGATGAAATATTAAGTTATCAACTAGTTAAAAGTGTAATGTTTACATGTGCAAAATTTCGTCACACTTTGTCAAGTGGTTATCGGGATGGCTTCCAAGCAAGAAGTGCTTCGACAAAAAAATATAGGTGCGGTCGTGGAAAAGCCAGGCCAGTCCCACAGGTGGATCTCGAAACAGTTGGGAATCGACAATTCGACCGAGTACCGTGTGGTAAATCGTTCAAGAAGACCCAGACGACTTAGCAGCGGAAGAAAAGCGAAGACGACCGACCCCGTGAACGCAAGGAGGGTGAGGGATTACTTCAAGCGCAATCCGAACCATTTGATTCAGGACTTGATCATGAAGGTCAAATCTTCCGTCTGGTTCGTCCAGCAGACTATGAAGCCGGACTTCATATCTTCATGGTAAGGAAGGCGCCTAACCGATAAACAGAATACGGTGGCCAAATCCCGCGCCAGGAAGCTGTACCGCGAGTGGTTGGTGCAGCCGAAATGCATTGTAATGGACGACGAGATGTACATTAAAGCGGACGCCAAGCAGATCCCCAGTCTGGAGTTTTTCGTCGGCATGTTACGGAGAAGTTTCGGAAGAAGAAGGCCGACAAATTTGCCAAGAAGTTCTTGGCGTGGAAGGCGATCTGTAGGTGCGGCAAATTCAGCTGGCCGTACATAACGACTGGCACCATCAACGGCTAAATATATAAAGAAGAATGCATCCAGAAGCGCCTGCTGACCTTCCTCGGGTCCCACGAAGGTGACACTCTGTTTTGGCCAGATCTGGTATCGCGAAACCGGATGGAGTGGTACGAAGCCAACGCTGTTGTTTTTGTGCCGAAGGAGGCAAATCCGCCAAATTCGCCAGAACTTCGCCCATTAGAAAAATGCTGGGCGATTATGAAGGGAAAGTTCCAGAACACAGGAAAGGTATTCAAAAACGACACGGATTTCAAGAAAGAGTGGATGAAAATATGTAAGAAAGAAGGCGTAAGTGTTGCACATGATTAGATGGGTGGCGGTAGGTCCAAGGTGCGGGCATTAAGCCTAGGAGAGGAGGTTGAATAAACCAACTTTTCAAAGATATAGGTAATATGTGTTTATTTATTCCCTGAGAGATTAAAGGATATCCGACTTTGAATGAATTTTGGATGATCATTTTTGTCTGTTGAATTTTTTGTCGAGTACAATCTTTATGTCGAAAAAAATCCTTCGAAACACGCGATTGCACAGAAAAAATTATGAATTTTGATGAATTTGCTGGAAAATGAAAGACTTGGGGGCTTGTTTGTATGAATTTCCCCCCTTATAAATACAAAAAAACACCCCACCCCCCACAAAAACCTCCACCCCTATTATAAAAATTATTCCGAAAACAAACACCTACACATGCCCACCAATATTTTGGAAAAAAAACAACAATATAATTTTATAAGGGCCTTTTCTATTCCCCCCCCCCCCCCCACCCCCCCCCACAGTGAAAAAAAGGCGGGCAACCCCCACACCCCCTTTTTTTTCCTCGGCTTTTTTTTTTTTTCCCCCCCCCCCTTTTTTTCCCCTTTTTTCTTTTTTCCCACATTTTCCCCCCCAAAACCCCAAAATTGAGTATTTTATTCTAGCCAACATAAAACTTCCCCCCCATGAAAGCCGTGAGTTGGGTGAACATAACTTAAATTTAGGTTTTGTTTTTTAACCGTGTATTTTGCATCCATCAGATAACTCTACACGCAAAAAAATAGCAGTAGAAACTACCATTTTGAGGGTTAAATTAAGCGCAAACACCAACAACTTTCACCTGACTATAAATGCGTTTGATTTTACCATGCCTGCGATTAGATCAACCATAGTGCGGTAGATATTAATATGAGGTATGTCAAATATACCACAAATGTTGAAGGTTGTACCATAAACGTAGTAAATTTGACTGAAATTTCATGGTAGTTTTGAAAATAGGCATAGTCGGGTAAAATGGTAGTTTTTACTGCAAGATTTTTTTCTGTGTACTTTCCCCCCCCCCCCCGGCCCCCGAAAGAAGAAACGCCACCTCCCTAAAACCTTTTTTTTTTTTTAAGAACAAAGAATTAAAGAAACACAGTATTTTTTATACAGTTACCAGTTTAAATCGCAGTGGTCAACCCATTCCCCATTTTCAATATAATCGAATGATTAATGCTTTCCTCAAAGCGTGAAACTATTTTACGCATTTACAGCCTGTCAATCAATCGTTCTATTTTCGTAAACATATGTTCTCCTAGATAGAATCAAACTGTATCTAGGGCAAGTCTGATCTAATAGACAAACCAAGCGGGAAATTCTTTCGAATACACTGTAGTATCCGGTTTTCTTACGTAAAAAACAACGTAGAAGTTGTTCCTGCAGGGACACGGGTTCGAACGCTTTGGCAAAACCATGTTTCAGCATCAATCAAGGATGAAATCAATTCAACCGATGCACTATGGTACGAATGGACAAATTTCGCGACAAAAATCTTTAACTCGAAAACCATTAACTTTAAACACATGATGTCTTGGGAAGATTTAATTTAAAACATAAGATCTATCTTTTGGTTTGGGTGGTGACTATGGTGGTCCTTTTATGTTCATAATAAAAATTTTAACTTTTTATTCTTATGATTTGGAGGATTTTTCGCTTCTACAGAATTGTAGATATTTTAATTTAATGAAACTTAGCTTATTTTTTTTTTTACTTTTATCTCATCTAAGTATAGTTTTATAACAGTTTTTCAAACTATCGATAAACTATTAGGACTTAAAAAACAGTTTTTTTGCTGTAATTTTTATTTAAAAATTTGAATTTGAAAACTTTGTAGCGATGACTTTTAGGGCATAAAATGACGCACATTTTGAAAGTACAATATAGTTGCTAGTTATTGTATAAAAAAAGTTGTAGAGGTTGAAGTGTAAAAAAATACCTTTTTTCAAGATATCTTACTTCTTTATTTGCAAATATTTGCAAACACGAAATACGTAAAATGGAAGTTCAAACTTCCATCTACACGATCTATGCAAAATCGTTTGTCCCCTTTTGTCCCCTTCAGGAGAAAAACTTATTTTAAAATTGGTAGTTTTGCATTTTTTTTTTTTTTTGCATAATTTACGATCAACGTGAGTTTTTTTTTTATGAAAATGTTTATTATTTTATATGAACCCATCTCCATTTATTTATTAATCATCGTCACTAACACACCTGCACACTGAGCACACTGTAATGGGTGATAAAGCTAAAAAGATGGCGGTAGTGTGCATACGTCAAACGTAAGAAAATCGACTATGCGCGCTACCTGTTGCGATACTACTTACTAAGAAACTTTTGAATTGACCGTTTAATGCGTAATCGATGAAGAAACTGCAAGTTTTATGTACTACCAATTTTAAAATAAGTTTTTCTCCTGAAGGGGACAAAAGGGGACAAACGATTTTGCATAAATTGTGTAGAAGGAAGTTTGTACTACCAGTTTACGTATTCCGTGTTTGCAAATAATTGCAAATAAAGGCGTAAGATATCTCGCAAAAACGTATTTTTTTACAATAACTAGCGACTATATTATATCTTCATAATGAGCGTCATTTTATGCCCTAAAAGTCATCGCTACAAAGTTTTCAAATTCAAATTGAAATAAATTATAGCAAAAAAACTGTTTTCCCACCCTAAGGAAAGTTAGAAAAACTGTTATAAAACGATACGTAGACGAGATAAAAGTAAAAATTATTCGGCAAACTTTCATTAAATTAAAATATCTACAATTCTGTAGAAGCGAAGAATCCTCAAAATCATAAGAATAAAAAGTTAAAATTTTTATTATGAACATAAAAGGACCACCATAGTCACCACCCAAACTTCGAGTTATAGATTTTTGTCGCGAAATTTGTCCATTCGTACCATAGTGTGATGGGAGCCAGTCCCGGGGCGCTTTTTGATCGACTAAAAGTTTTCGTTTGCAGAACAAACAACGAGCAGAATCAACAGTCGGTTGTTTTTGCTCAATTTATGCTGTTCGAATTGATTTTGTTCCGAAAGAGAAGAGCGGCGATAGGATTTACGTGCAATGTACCCATAATTTGACGGCACGTATGTTTCGCTAACGAACCCCCTTTCGGTAAATAACATGGTGATATGTATGGATCATGTCGAAAAACGATTTTCAATGTTTGAATGGACAGAGCGATAAAGGCGCAATACTATGATACTGAATTGCTTTCAGATATAACTTACACCGCACGCAAATGCGTAGCCAGGGAGCAAAGTGCGGTCATGCCCCCCAAATTCAATAATTTCAATAAAGAATTTTTGCTTTTGAGATCATATCACGCAAAAAAAAACATTGTTTAGGATATACAGTCGAGGACATAAGTAACTACATTTTTCATTTTACGGATTATTTGTTGAATGTATTGAACAGTTAATTATGCATTATTCTTCGCATTGAAAACTAACAAAGTATAATAGTGCATGAATTAACAATAAACATTCAACATTCTTCCCTTAGCTCAGTCGGTAAAGGCGCAGCTACAAAGCAACACCAGGCTGGAGGTGGCTGGGTTCGATTCCCGGTCCGGCCTGGGAATTTTTCGTAAAGGAAACCCCCTGGGCATAGCGTATGATTGTTCTTGCCACACAATCATAAGAATGCAAAAATGGTACTTGGCATCGAAAGCTCTAAATTAATAACTGTGGAAGTGCATTTAGAACACTAAGTTGAGAGCAAGCAATAAGCTTATTGTGAAAGCAATAAGCTTGAAATTCTAAAGAAGAAGAAGATTCAACATTCAATTGTTCCCATAGCTGCGATGATGTTCCAATGAATAGTAGTGGAATATAATTTTCAAAAACATATTAAATTGTAGCCAAAGAAGTTAAATAATTTTGTTACATTTGATGGGTTTGACAAAGATTATCTAGAAGACAGTCGTTGTAATTGGGATATGTAGCCTAAGTTACATTTAATTCACATCGGTTGTCAGTCATCATTACAGTAACTTCATCTTTAACTCGAGTTACAAAAATAAAGATTATTTTGAACTGTTCATCCTTTTCATTTTCAATTACATATTCAGATTAACATATTCTACCATTTATTTCTAAAGCTAAATTTGTTTTCCAGGATCAAGGCATTAATTTGAAGAACAATTTGCGGGTGATGCTTTTTTTAAAACCCTTGAAAATTACGCTCTTTTAAATAGAACGCCTCTTGAGCAAACTAACTACGGCCAAGGAAACAAAAACGTCGTATCTTTTGCTGTTTTGCCAAACGCCTATAAATGGAATCATTATAATCGTTCAACATAGATCATGCATTATCATTTCTGTAACACATCGTGATCAGAACAGGAAGTGATCATCTTCTATACGTTAATGAAGACAAATTGTGTTTAAAATTGTGTATTTTTTCGCGGCCCTAGTTTGCATGCCAGTAGTTGCTGTACAAGTTACACACGTAGAATTATATGCCGAGTCTCGGCTTTCTGAAACCGAGATCCGCACAGCCGATATATGTTTTATGTTAACCGATAATCTCGGTTTAGGTAATTTTGAAAACTCGGCTGGAAATCTCGGCATTAGTAATATTTCATGCCTATAGCATATACCCTGCAAAGATGATGTTTGCGTCGAATCTGGCTGGAACAAGAAGGCGTGGAGCACAGCGAGCTAGATGGGTAAACCAAGACTTGGAGAGCTTGATGCGCAACCGAGGATGAAGAGAAGCAGCCATGAATTGGCTTAGAATTGTTGACGAGGTTTTATCAATGTAATTGATGTAGTGCCAATAATGTATGTTATGTATGTAGGCAATACCAAATGCATTTCACGGTGACAGGGGCAGGGGAGGGGTTTGTCCAGGGGAGGTGGTGCGAGCCTGGCTCCTCGACGTTTATATAGATGGCACTGTCTGCCATTTTATCGAGAAGTTGCTCCATTTTCACCGTTTATTCACCATTCCACAAACAACATACGACTTACTCCACTTGCGTATGAAAACAATATGGCGCATGGCGGTTGACAGATAAAAAGCTGAGCATCGGCTTACAACACTGCTAATGATAGGCAGCTGACGTGGGTTGAAGTATGGTTAACGTTTGTGCTCGGCTCCTAGTGTTGCCGAGAATCGATTTAATAATGAAGTTACCCGATATTTCAGTTTCAAGCGATGCTGAGACTCTGCATCGTTAGATTTTTGCCGAGTTATCAGTTAAATATGAAAATGCCGAGTGAATTCAGCTGAATGTTTAACCGAGCCCGTGAATAATTTTTAAGTGTGTAGATGTAGATGTAGATCTAGGCCCTCGAATTTGAGCTTGCATCTTCGATAAAGACTTTAGAATGGCCGAGACCTCTAAATGATGATCAAGTTGATTGAGAATTTTTCCACTATACACACTACCAAAAAGTCATGTGAATTTCGATGCCCTGAGACCGACACATGCAAGCGTCCCCGTGGACATAAGAATGAGTTGAAAGAGACGAAAGAGTCAAATCGATCCAACCTACATTTGGTTGAGTTGCGTTCCGGAAGACATAATTTTACACGAAACCTTTGTTTCCGTCCCTCGATTTCTATCAAAGGCGATTTACGTTTAATATAAAAGTAATAATTTCTAAGTGTGTGTGGTGCTAGCGTACCTGTGAATATTTTGGGACAACTGTATCTGAAGATCTTTAACTTCTACGCTGTTACTGTCTTCGTGAAAGTTTTTCATTTGATAATACCTTTTGTATGATGGGAATAACAGTTCAAAATTATCTCACAACATGACACGCAAATTCTACAGGAAGTTGAACAGCTTGCGCAAAACCTACGTATCACAAGCCAATATGTGCCGAGACTTGGAAGGTAACCTTCTCACAGATGTGAGGTGATAAAAATGTGGAAGCAGACTGACACCGTCAATGTTACATCCCTCCAGATTAATGTACTGTGCTTTACGATCATTAAATCTGCTTTCACTAATTTTCAAATTACAGGTCGTGCAGATTCCCTGTTTAAAAGGTCCATCGTTTTCTGGGACGAGTCTACTTCAGGAAGGTCAGCCGGTGTTATTACATGTTGCTGAACTTGTTACTTTATTTACTACTTCCAAAGTCAAGCAAGAAATTATTCAGTTTTTCTAGTCCGGTCACACATTAATGGCTGCAGACGCTTGCCCCGCGGCTATTTCTCAGTTGTGTAGCTAGATATTCAGGTCTAAAAGTTTTGAAAAAAATAGTATAATTTTCGATTGAAGTTGTTGTTCTTGGTGGGGGTGGGTGGTTAAACACTTGGGCACTTCGCTACGCCACTGCATCTACTGTATATTACGGTTCATGCTTTTCAAAATATGAACACTTCACTTTAAGACTTCGACGTGATTGCTATGCGAATATTTTCGATTTGGGGCAAAACAAACGGGTTTTGATTGTCCATATTTCAGGAACAAAGTATCCTATCTAGAATTTTTCTTAAACTACAAATAATTTAACGCTAATTCCCGGAAGAAAATGAAACTCACCAAAAATTTACATGGGACGGACATGCGAAAAGGGGCAGTGCTGGTTGACCATCTCCCAAACGTTATATTAAAATACGGTGGTAAAGCACTGGTTATGGCGCGACCCTGGGTAATAAGCAACATTTGACAGGAAGAGTATTACCGGAGGATTGCATGGAAGGTATCGTGAGTCCCATCAACAAAAAGGGTGAAAAGTTGAACTGCTGCAACTACCCCCCCCCCACCTCCTGGCCCCCCAAATTCCAAAAAAATTTGGGGGCAGGACCAGCGGGGTCCCATGGGGGCCCCCCCCCCCTCCGCCAAAAATTTCCCCGTCCCGCAACAACTACAACAAAAATGTGAAAAAAAAATGTCCACACAAAAATTTTTCATCTATTTCGGGGCCACAATGTGGCAAGATATGCATGAATGTGGATATCCCCCAAAACTGACGCGGTTGGTCAAAGTGACGATGGATCGAGTGGTGTGTGTCGTCGGTGATACTGGGTGCGGTAGAAAATAATGCGAAAATGTTCAAACTTGAGTATTGGGTTATTTCGTGAAGCTAGTGACTAATTTCTGTCGAAAGTGTATTTGTTTATGTTTACTTTCAAGTGCTGCATCCAAACATTCTATTTGTTTTATTGCAAATTCGTCAAAATGTTCGCGAAAGAAGTGATCAGCAGTTTGTTGCTCGCCCAGAAGAAGCCGAAAGTGATTGCCAAGGTGGTAGAGTGCCATTTGGCAACAGTTTACCGCATAAAAAGTCCCTGCAGGATGGTCCTAAGCAGCGGAAGCCGGGAAGCGGACGTCCGCGCTTTTCACGCATGCCGAACGTGATCAAATCGGTCCGTGCTAAAAATTGCTCGCAACCCGGTGCGTTCCATAAGAAAACTTGCAAAGAAAGCCAATATTTCGGAGAAATCCATGCGGAGAATCATCAAAGAAGACCTGCATGCATCTTCCAGAGCCAGAGTGAAACGCCACTTGATTACGGACCGGGTCAAGGAACTACGAGTGACTCGTTCCAAGAGATTGCTTTCCTTGTTGAAGAAGGAAAAAATGATAATCCTGTTCTCCGACGAAAAGCTTTTTAGCATCGATGCTGTGGCCAACAGCCGCACGGACCGGTTAATTTCACCGCAGAAAATGGAGAACGTTCCGGAAAACAGTGAAATTAAAATTTCAAACCAAACATCCGGCTGGTGTCATGATGTTTGGCTTGGTGGCGTCCAACGGTTTGAAAATGCCACCTGTTTTCATTGATGCTGGAGTTAAAATCAATACCGAAGTGTATATTGGTATTTTAAAGGACCAAGTGCTTCTCTGGGTGAAGGCCAACTTCTCCGTGGACCAAAACGTTGTCCTACAGCAGGATGGAGCGCCGTGTCACACGTCCAATCGAACCCAACAATGGTTGAACGATAACATGAAGTTTAGGCCGAAGGATTTGTCTAGCAGTCCAGATCTTAATCCGTTGGAATATTCGATTTGGGCATATGTTGAAGCACGAGCCTGCAAAACACCCAAGTGTGAAAACCCTGAAGTCAACCATAATACGCACATGGCAGTCAATGTCGGAGGAATACGTCCGAAAGGCATGCTCTGGCTTCCGGCGTCGGCTCGAGGATGTTATTAATAAAAATGGAGGACGCATTAAAAAAAATTGTTTAAAAGGACTTTATAAAGATAATGTTGATATTATTGCTTGAATTAGTTGAAAATGGGATTTGAAAGAAATAGAAAAAAAAATTCGCATTATTTTCTGTCGCACCCTGTAAGTCGGTTAAAATGATAAGTCGGTAAGCATGATAAGTCGGTTTACCAGAATTCTACAGATCGACAGGTAATCGGTGGGTGAGTGACCACCAGGTACAAAAAAGCACTTTCAAGCTTTATGTAAAAAAAAACAAAAACGTGCAGTTGTGTGCACGACGCTAAGAAATAAAACCATCAAAAGTTGAATGAACTCTGCTTAGCTTGCATAGAACAGGTTCTTTTTCAATTTTGTTTTTAATGGTTTTTCACCATAAACTTCTGTCCTTCTCTATTTCGAAACCTGGTCTAGTGACGCCTTTGCATTCCATAGGCTATATATTCTTTTACGCGTGAGAATGTATTTGAAAGGAATTTTATTCAAAAGCCACTGGCCAAAAGGTGGCAGATGCCAGAATTCCATTACCGTTATTTGCATAAGAAAATCAGTCCATTTTAACCTTGACTACGGTATAAGCCAAAAGCATCCTTTTTCAGCCGTCTGGCGGCATCCTTTTGACTAAATTATAGGAGGATATGGGTAGACTTTTTCCCCCCTTTAGGATGGAAGATTCGACTATTTGTGACATGCGAAGATGCGAAGGAATGTGTTTTATTGGGTTTCCATGACGATATCGTCTTTGGTTGCGGATATAAAGCTTCACAGTTTACCAAGCTGTCCGTTGGGTATCCTCATTATGGCAACCAATTCAATGGAGACGCATGGTTCATGTTTCTTTAACTATAGATAAACTTCTCTTACCTTATTGCATAGTTGCGCTACTCCAATCACACCCTGCTCGTCGCAGATAGGAAAGCACAGAATGTTCCTGTGAAACATTAAAAACAACAACAACAACCACAATAGTTAAAATTATGTCACCTCTGCTGAAACTATTCTTACCTTGTTTTGAATCCAGTTGACTCGTCAACGCCTTTGTAGAACAATGGATGCTGATATGCATTGCGTATGTTCAGTAGGTTTCCTGTTTGTGCCACATATCCAGCGATGCCTTTGCCGCTTGCTATTCGAATTTCCTTCGACGCCTGGAAGCAATACATAGGAGATACAGATGGGTGAAATAGACGAGGAGTCAAGGTTATAGTAAACAGTTCATATTATGTTTCACGTGCAGAAGGCTTGCGCTGGCTGCTTTTGATTGAGCGCTGTGATTTCCCCGTATACGAGCGAAATGTGACGATGTTTGCCAATATTTGACCTACAAAGGCCGCTTACGTTGTTGACGTGGTGAGAAAACATTTTTAAACTATATTCGGCACATTCAGACATGAGTAGTATCATAGCATATTAATCATGTATAATGCGTAAAATTCGAAACCATGATCCACAAAAGAAGATATTTTTAAACTTTGAGGCAAGTACGTAGCTGAAAAGATAGGACGATTCTTTCTGCTGATAGGACACATTAAGATCATTTCTTCCGGTTTGTGTGGCTCGATTACATCAGTTGCGTCAGAACAGGTAGGGCCTTATTACGGAAGTTACATTAGTGATAAAATGTCACTGCGGCGTTCCTCCGAAGTGACAACCCGAATGTCACTTCACCAAAATTTAATCGACGAAAGTGAAATTTTTCGTGAATTTTTCCACCTCAGTTTTGAATGGAGAAAAGCACTCACGAAAAAGGAGTAACGACAAATAATGTTGGTGTTTTGCTTTTTACATAGAACCTGGTGCCTTTGGGAAAGTTTACAGCCGTTTTCTGGTGGAATAGGGCACCTGCTGAACCTCCAGGAGACCCGGAATAAACGTAAAAGGTTTTATAGAACTGCGGTTCTTCAGAAAGCGTCCTTTGAATATACACCGTGTCCAATATATGCTCATACACTTTTTCATCTCGTCGTAGTGGTGACGCTACAGTTCATAAAATACCTATGTTAGGGTGTAATCTTGCACTGTGTTTACAAAAACCATTGAATGTTCTGTTTGATTATTTTCATTCAGTGTCAGAAGAGGAGGAGTACTTTGGGGACCAATAAGTGCTACACCTTCTATATAGTGAATTTTCCTCAAATTCCAGGTATTGAAGTTCGGCTGTGTATATTCTTGCTCAATTGACCAAAAATAACAAACAGATGAATCCTGTTGAGTACGAGCTTTTAAGTGGAATACCTGTAGCAAGAAAATGAGAAGAAAGATAAGTATTTTCCATTTAATGCCAACTACCTTTATGGCTTATCCTGACAGATACTCGTATTTCGTCTAAAATAACCAGAAACTGAAGAAGTCTGCACTTTTTAGACGAAATACGCGTATCTGACAGGATAACCAATAAATGAAGTTGGAATTAAATGGAAATTACTAATCTTTCTTCTCATTTTCTCGTAACAGGTATTCCACTTAAACTTACTTGAGAAGATACCATGAAATAGTAGTGAGTTGTCTGGCTGATTGCCGGGGATTTTTTTTTAACCATTTCGTGTATTTGTACGGCTGAATCGCGTTAGCTTTGCGGATCCATAGACAATGTTTGAGGGTTACACACAAAAAAAACTATTTCTTAAACAAACTAGGGTCATTCTTCTTTCTTGGGGGTGATTTTATGACACCTTCTCCTTGTTCTTTTGCTATTCTAAAGGGTGGTACGGTCAAAATTTGGTCAAGGGAAAACGCGTGTAAATCGGTGAAATCGTTTATTTAAAAAATCAAATTAAATTTCTTTTTCAAGTTCAATTAGTATAAAATTCAGGAAAAATATTCAGTTAGGCTTCCGCTTTTCCAAATCCGAATTGCCGGGCCTTACGCTTGACCCCTGCCATCAGATTTTGTACAGCCACCTTGTCCACCTTCTTCGCCGCAGAAAGCCAGTTTGCCTTGAACTGCTGCTCGTCCTTAGCAGTTTTTTTGGTCTTCTTTAGGTTCCGCTTGACAATAGCCCAGTATTTCTCAATTGGGCGGAGCTCTGGCGTGTTGGGAGGGTTCTTGTCCTTGGGAACCACCTGCACGTTGTTGGCGGCGTACCACTCCATGGCCTTTTTACCGTAATGGCAAGATGCCAAATCCGGCCAAAACAGTACGGAACAACCGTGTTTCTTCAGGAAAGGCAGCAGACGTTTATTCAAACACTCTTTCACGTAAATTTCTTGGTTGACAGTCCCGGAAGCTATGAAAATGCTGCTTTTCAAGCCACAGGTACAGATGGCTTGCCAAACCAGATATTTCTTTGCGAACTTTGACAGTTTCGTGTGCTTGAAAATATCTGCTACCTTTCCCCTTCCTTTTGCCGTAAAAAACTCCTGTCCCGGAAGCTGCTTGTAGTCGGCTTTGACGTAGGTTTCGTCGTCCATTACCACGCAGTCAAACTTCGTCAGCATCGTCGTGTACAGCCTCCGGGATCGCGCTTTGGCCGTCGTATTTTGTTTATCATCGCGATTTGGAGTCACTACCTTCTTGTAAGTCGATAGTCCGGCTCGTTTTTTGGCTCGATGCACGGTTGTAGACGATACACCCAGCTTATTTGCGGCATCTCGGAGAGATAGGTTAGGGTTTCGCTTGAAACTACCGGCAACTCTCTTTGTCGTCTCAACGGCTTCCGGTTTTCGATTTCCCCCGATCCAGACTTCCTGGCTGTCGACAAACGTTCCCCAAACACTTTAATTACATTTGTAACGGTTGATTTGGCAACTTTTAGCGATTTTGCCAACTTTGCGTGCGAGTAGCTCGGATTTTCGCGATGCGCGAGCAAAATTTTGATACGCTGCTCTTCTTGCTTGGACGGCATTTTGACAACTGAAGAGTGAATTCCAAAATCAAAATAGGAGCAACATTCTACACACACACACCTTCAAAATGAGGGGTGTTCAGGTTTTTTAAATGCAAAATTGAAAGAAATACGTCAAGTTGATATTGACCAAATTTTGACCGTATCGCCCTTTAGCCGCCTCTTTTTGTTTACTGATCCCCGTTGACATGCGGTGAACTTTAACAACGCACGATCGCGGGTATTCTACTCCTTCGGTTCAGCGTTACTGACTTCGGTATCCACCGGCATCATGACAGACACCTTCAGTTTCTGATCCTACGTTAGCTGTGCCTCCAGTTGCTGCAGATTCGTACGTTTTCTTCAATTTACCGCTCTGTTCTTTTTCTTGCCGACGCACTTTCGGCTGACTCTGAACAATCCGCTTGGGAAAAGAAGCCATCAGGTATCCCACTTCTTTGCAAATGAAGCATTTGTCTTTTTTGCCTTCGTAGTACATGTTTCCCTTCCGGTTGGCGAAGTGCAGCGATGACGGGATTTCCTGCTGCACGTCCATGTACGCGTCACGTACACCAGTGTAGGTGCGAATGCCCAACTCCGCCGGAAACTTTTCCCGCACGATGCGTTTCAAGTGTCCATATTTTGACAACACCGTAACGATCTCCTGGTCCGGGATCGATCGCAGCAAGCCGTGCATCGACACTGACGTGTTTTGTTTTTGCTGCGTCGTTTTCGCGAAAAAAAAATCAAACAATAATTCGTAATTTAACGCGAACTAACAGTGAAATCATAAAATCTCTGCGTGCATTGTGTAAGCCGCAGTGAATACAATCGATTCCCTCTCGAAATGTGTGAGTGTCGGTAGTATTTTCCCGTTTTGTTTTTTGTTTTTATGCTTCGCCCCGCACCCGGAAGAAGAGTTACATCAGTTTAGTTTTGGTTATTAGTGGTAATATTGTGACACTCGGGCATAAATTATTAGATTAGAGTGTTTTTCCGCTTTGTCACGAGTGAATCGATGATTATTAACAGTTTTGAAGCTCGATATAGAGTCGCCTCATAGCGGGGATTTGCATTATTGTCAGAGTGTGGAGTGAAAAAAAAGGAGACTAGTGCAATGTAGAGAACGGCCATTTGCTGGTCAGAAGCAGCAAACGAAAACAACGCGCATGGGCGGGCGAAAAGCTTGCACATAATTTAAGGTGCATTCACCACGGTGTACAGAGTTTTGTAGGCTTCGTGGTCAAGCGGTTACCGGCGTCACCCGTCGTTCAAGCGATTGCCATGAAGTGAGGGTTCGATTCCCGCTCCAGCCTGTGGAACTTTTCGCAACAACGAAAATGTCCAATCTGGTCCACTGGGTGCTAGGTTCAGGTGTACGTTGTGATTCGCTCTGTGTTCATTGTTCAGTCTGTACAACCTCGAGTTGAAGACGGTGTAAATGTCTCTCTTTGTTATGCAGGTTGCATATCTAACGGGCGGTTTAGCAACGTTAATTTTTGCGCATATTTAATCGCGAATGCATGAAATTAATTACGAATCAACGTCGATTTTTTTTATTTTTACGATTCAACAAGATAGTGTGATTAAGGTGGTGGACATGGGTGAGATCTATCTGATTATAGCTATATAACAATATTTTTATTTTCCAATAATACTAAATACGTGCCTGGTTTGGAAATTTATAATTTCCAAATCTGGAAGTGTGTTGCAGTGCCCTTATGCAAATGTTATCGGTAGTGTTTACATGCGGGGCTTATTGTATGTGAAAGTAACCTCGGAATGGGCGTGACTCTCCAGATATTCTGAAATGGAATGCCGGAACTGCAGTAGACCTATCACTTTCTAGCTCCCGGATTAAAGCTGCTTCCAATGGTCACTTGTAGGATTGTTTTAAACAGATATCTTCCATAATACCATTGCCGGCCGATGGGCGTTAGATTGGACACACACACCGTAACAATCTCCTGGTCCAGAACCTGCGGTGGGAGATCGGATAATCGCAAATAGCAGATGTGATCTTGGGCATGCGACATGTGTACTTTAACCTTGTTTCCATTTCCATAATGCTCGTCTGACGAGGTTGGCGGTCAGCTCGTGAACTTGACGAGAAGGGACTTTTCATCTGCTATCCTATATGCAGCTTCAATTTTATGAAGCTCCGCATCCAAGCCTTTGACGAAATTTGCCAATTCGCCTAAGGTTGGTTTATCCGCTCCATTGCCGAAGGTAAATCGCACAGTATTTTTCAACTCGCACATTGCTGATATAACAAAAGCAACCGGGCTGATGGAAAAAGAACTATGCAAATTGATTACAATGCCGTAGAGAACAAGACTAACGTGCGAATAAACAAAACTCAACCGTACCAATCGAAAGCAGAAAGAGAACTGAGTCGGGGAATTCCTTGTCAATTGTGTAGTGGTTAAAACTATAAGTTTGACTAGGGCCAGTCCAGGATTTTTTCGGTTTGCAAATTTTCTCGATTTCCCTGGTTCGGGATATTCTTGGTCAGCCCAAAACTAAGCTGGTGGTTTTATTAGTGTTGGAACCGCATTGGCTCTGTAGTGGGCAGAATCGGATATTGGCTTGTCTTTTGATAATGTCCTTATACGGGATTATGTGATTTGAATTGTTATAGGATCTCCTGTTCGATGGGAATACTTGCGAACGTTTGTGGTTGACATCAATAGCTTTTCACAATAATATCGATATAAAGCAAACGAACAGTTTTTGATGAAGTTTACATCTGTAGATGAAATCAGTTCGTTTTTTTTGCATCACTGATTGACTGGTTTTTAAATAAATTATCTAATAGATAAATCGTCTAGCTCAAACTTTTGTATGGGTAAGTGGCGAGACCTTCATTATCATCATTATCATCATCATTATCTCAGACATCATTCTGGACTCAGCTTTTATCGCATAACAAATTTATTTCTCAATATTGACATAATTTGTTATCATCTCTTATAAATTTTTAAAGATGACTTTTGACGAACGTTACTTGCTACATGTGAAACTATGAATATCACCAGTATTTTCTGGATGAGAAATTTTGCTTTTCACCAGAAGCACAACTTTAGTCATTAGTGTACGAGTTTGATATCATATTGATAACATAATTTCAAATTACTTCAAGAAACTTGTCCACATCACTGGATTTTAAATCAAAATGAACTCAATGATAATTCGACTATTTACTATAGTGAACGATTGGTACCTCTTTTGTAATTTTGGTTAATGATTCACAAAAAAAAAAAAAAAAATAAACAACAATCTACAAAAAAATTTAATAAATTAAAACACCTCGCACAAAAAAACTTTCAAGGTAAAAAAAATTTTATTTTTTTTCACCCTTTTGCCCAAAAAAGTCCAACCCACCAGTCATTTAAAAACAAAGCCAAAAAAAATTTTGTAATTTTCATTAATTTAAAAAGTTGAGTGAGCCGATTATGAACGTCACGGAAAATATAGCGCTATTCCCATCATCATCTCACTATCACTTTCACTTCATGGAATAATTTGATGGGGCTTATTACGGTATTCACTTCTTGGTGAAAACGAAATGAAAACAAACAACCTTATTACGAATGTCACCCAAGTGAAAAAATATGGAAGAGTTCATCCGAGGTGACGATTCGAATGAACTCGGTGTTATTATGGTTGCCACGGCACCATCACGCCACCGAAAAAAGTGACGCAAACCGTAGATTTTCTGAGGGCTACTACGATTTTCACTTCACTATCACTTCCACCTCACGGAGTTCATTTTTGATCACGGTGATACCAGTAATAGCATAAAAAAAATGAGGTGATATGTAAGTGAAGTGAAAGTGATAGTGAAGGTGACAATGGGGCTTATTACGGTTTTCACCTTCACTACCACTTTCCCTTCACTTACACATCACTTCACTTTTTCTATGCTATTACTGGTATCACCGTGATCAAAAATGAACTCCGTGAGGTGGAAGTGATAGTGGAGTGAAAATCGTAGTAGCCCTCAGAAAATCTACGATTTGCGTCACATTTTTCAGTGGCGTGATGGTGCCGTGGCAACCATAATAACAACGAGTTAAATCGAATCGTCACCTCGGATGAACTCTTTTATATATTTTTTTTTTTCACTTGGGTGACATTCGTAATAAGGTTTTATGTTTTCACTTCGTTTTCACCGTGAAGTGAATAACCAATAAGGGCTTATTACCGTTGTCACCTTCACTATCACTTTCACTTCACTTACACATCACCTCACATTTTTTCTGCTATTACTGGTATCACCGTGATCAAAAATGAACTCCGTGAGGTGGAAGTGATAGTGAAGTGAAAATCGTAGTAGCCCTCAGAAAATCTACGGATTGCGTCACTTTTTTCGGTGGCGTGATGGTGCCGTGGCAACCATAATAACACCGAGTTCATTCGAATCGTCACCTTGGATGAATTCTTTCACATATTTTCACTTGGGTGACATTCTTAATGAGGTTTTTTTGTTTTCACTTCGTTTTCACCGTGAAGTGAAAACCGTAATAAGCCCACCCATTCCTTCCCCAAAAAAAAAAAAAATATGAATGAGGGGGAGAAGAATAAACCCCCGTGTTTTTATTGTGTAATTGTTTTTTTTTTTTTTAGAAAAATGATATGATACAAAAAAAATATAATTCGTTAAAGCTTATTTTAAAATTCAATTTCATACAACTACCCAGGTAACCAATAAGCAGTTCCAAAGCGTATTTACGGCAGCCTATCAATCAATTAAGTCACCTTAAATGCAACATAAATGCCGTTTTTGGCCAATATACGGCAGATTTACTGCAATGCTATGATAATGCTACGTCAATGCTGTTTTGCATTCGAAATGCTTATTACAGGCTACAAGCATTTAAATAGCATTTGAAATCCAACTTTACAGCAGATAGCATTTAAGATGCTGATATAATGCTAATATAATGCTTGTAGCATCTGAAATGCAGATTCAGGGTTGATTTACTGCATATGCTATTGCTTATTGGTTACCTGGGTATTCACAGAAAAAAAGCGGTCCCGAAAATGAAAACGGATCGTTAACTAGTTCAAGTTTTCAGGATTGTTCCTTTTTTAACGTTATTTAGTTCATGATTACGTGATTCAGTTCACGGTGTATTTTTGCTTGTTCTTGAATTCATGGCTGCAGTTCACGGATCTGGGCACGGATTTTTTTCCATGTATAAAGAAGTCTTATGGGGAAAGGGTAGACAACGATATTCCGAGCAGAAATTTGGACAATCGATGCTTCTAAACGGACAGCTGTGAACTACGTTGACAACTTTCAAGAACAACAAACGGCAATTCATATCAAGTATCTGAGTGCTGCAAAATCTCTCCGATGAAACTGACATGGTTCCTTTGCTGCGACGGAGAAGGAAATACTTAATGCACGACATGCCGTACTGATGTGTGATCTATTTACTAATTCAGTAGCAAAGTCAACAGAATCAGAAAAAGCAACTTAATGTGATGGGGTGGGGAGATAGTTTTCTCTACTGGTCTGCTTCCGTGTATCTGGCAGGCCTATTAGACCGGAGCAGCATCCTTCGGACGAATGGAGTTCAAAGAATATTGACTGTACAGACGAACGTGCCGTTTGCCATTTCCGCAGAAGTGTACAGGGTTGAATATGCACACGGCACCGTTATAAGACGTCTGTTTGCTAGGAAGCGTAAGAAATATAATTTTTATTACGTTTTCGTTCCCCCCCATCTCCCCTTCCCTCCCCCCTTCTCCCTATTCTTTCCTTTTTCCCCCCCTCTTCCTCCCTCCTCCCCCTTCCTTATTTCCCTCCTTCTCCCCTTCTTCTCCCATATTCTCCTTTTTTTCTTTTCCATACTAATCAAAATTACTCCCTACATTTCTTTAAACATTATTACATTTCTTTAAATTTATACGTTGATGAAGAATTTGAAAAAATCGAAAAAAATTCATGTTGTATAGGCGTAGACGAGTCGTTGGTAGATGTAAAATTGAATGTGAATGTCTAGTGTAGCAGCTACAAACGGGAAGGAGGGGATGAGGCTGAGCATTCGGTTTCATTCAGATTTACAAACTAAACAAAGTAAAGAGCAAGTATTCTTGTTGGTTTTTTTTTTTTTTTTTTTTATTAAATCATTTATTTGTACAGGCTCAATCGAATCAACTTTACAGAGCCAAGTTTTCATATTTATATACATCAATTATCTTAAAACTAATGTTAAGGGGATAGAACCGATTACTCGCGGCCGTCTCGAGGTTAATAGGAATAACAATTGTATGGATGGGAAGATAGGCGGGAATTTGAAGTGTGGTTTACAAAGCACGTTTATTTTAAATTCGGAATTGGATAAAAACTTATAACTATACAACTTTAGGTTTTCTTTTGACTTTAACATTTTTGAGAATGAGAAAAAAAAACACACACAAAAACACAGAAAAAAAAACTTAAAGTAAACATACAGGTTAAACTAACTACAATCTAAGGCTAATGTTAGTCAAAAACACATAAATGAGTTTCATAAACTCCAGATCACGTATAGCCAAAATATCTCGAACCGGTACATTGGGTTGTCTACCTCGAGCCCGAAGGGAATCATAAAGCTCAGATCTGACTCCACGATGCTCAGCACATGACCAAATAATGTGATCTGCGTCCTGGTAACCTTGTCCACATTCACAGAGATTGCTGTCGCTCAGCCCAACACGGTATAAATGAGCGTTCAAAGAATAATGATTGGACATGAGGCGAGACATCACACGAATGAAGTCTCGACCCACATCCATCCCTCCAAACCAAGATTTCTTCGACACCTTTGGGATGATAGAATGTTGCCATCGCCCCAAATCTCCTTTACTCCATTTATACTGCCAGCTGACGAGTGACTGTTGACGAAAAATAGTAAAAAATTCATTAAAGGCGATTTGTCGATCATAAATATCGCCTTCTATAGCGCCCACCTTTGCCAGCGAGTCCGCTCTCTCATTGCCCAGAATTGAACAATGAGATGGGACCCATACAAAGGTGATGATAAAATAACGCGAAGATAAAGCACTTAGAAGCTCCTGTATTTTCATGAGAAAATACGAGGAGTGCTTTACCGGCCTCAAGGAGCGAATAGACTCTATAGAACTGAGACTATCCGTGAAAATGTAATACTGATCCGGTGTTAGTGAGGCAACAATTTCTAGCGTAAAGTGTATTGCCGCTAATTCAGCGACATATACGGAACAAGGAGCTTGAAGTTTACGATTGGCGCTATAAATTTCATTAAATATACCAAAGCCTGCTGACTCCTCTATCAAAGATCCGTCAGTGAAGAACGATTTAGTGGAATCAACTTGGCCAAACTTTGCAGCAAATATCACCGGAGCAATCATAGGACGATGATGCTCTGGGATTCCATGAAGCTCCTGCTTCATGGATAAATCAAAATGAACCGAATTATCGAAATCGGAGAAGCAAACACGATTGGAAATGTTCGGCGAAGGGCTGACATCCTGTGTTATGTACAAATGGTACAAAGTCATGAAGCGAGTTTGAGGATTCAACTCGAGAAGCTTCTCAAAATTTTCGATTACCTGGGGGTTCATTACTTCACACCTGGTGAGGAGCCGGAGAGATAACTCTGTAAACCGATCCGAGAGTGGCAACATGCCGGCCAGCACTTCAAGACTCATGGTGTGAGTCGAGTGCATGCAACCTAACGCGATACGAAGACACCGATATTGAATACGTTCCAGTTTTATGATGTGCGACCGAGCCGCTGACTGAAAACAAAAACTACCGTATTCGATAACCGACAAAATCGTTGTCCGGTACAACGTTAGAAGATCTTGCGGATGCGCTCCCCACCAGGTCCCGGTAATTGTTCGAAGAAAGTTGATCCTTTGCTGGCACTTTCGCTTCAGATACTCAATGTGGGATCTCCAGGTGCACTTTGAATCGAACCAGACCCCAAGATATTTAAAGGACATTGAATGAGTTATCGGCTTACCCCAAATTTGAAGCTTCGGTTGTGCTGGGTTATGCTTCCTTGAAAAAACTACCAACTCTGTTTTCTCCGTAGAGAATTCGATACCTAGCTCTAGAGCCCAAGTAGACAAATTGTCTAAGGTATCCTGTAAGGGTCCTTGCAGATCGACCCCATTGGGTCCCGTGACAGACACTACGCCGTCATCTGCAAGTTGTCTCAACGTACAGTTGTCACTTAGACAACCGTCAATGTCTTTGACATAAAAATTATACAAAAGGGGGCTTAAACATGATCCCTGGGGGAGACCCATGTAGCTAAATCGGGAAGCTGTAGAGGTTCCATGAGAGAAGCTCATATGTTTCTCTGACAGCAAATTGTACAAAAAATTATTCATTAATGGTGAAAAGCCACAAGCGTGGAGTTTATCTGAAAGAACTTCAACAGATACTGAATCAAAAGCCCCCTTGATATCCAAGAAAACAGAAGCCATTTGCTCTTTTTTAGCAAAAGCTAACTGAATATCTGTGGAAAGCAACGCGAGACAGTCGTTCGTTCCCTTACCCCTACGGAAACCATATTGAGTATCTGAAAGCAGGTTGTTCGTCTCAACCCATTTGTCCAGACGGAAGAGGATCATTTTCTCCAACAACTTTCGAATACAGGATAACATCGCGATGGGTCGATAGGAGTTGTGGTCGGACGCGGGTTTACCAGGTTTTTGAATGGCGATAACTCTCACCCGCCTCCAATCATCCGGTACAATGTTGAGCTCCAAAAACTGATTAAACAAGTTCAACATGCGCCTCTTCGCGACGTCTGGAAGGTTCTTAAGCAAGTTGAACTTGATCCTATCAGCCCCTGGAGCCGTATTGCCACACGAAAGGAGTGCGAGAGAGAACTCTACCATTGAAAAAGGTTGGTTGTTCTCATCTATCGAATTCGTGGTTTCGCGAGGAATCATCCGTGCCGGCACAGAATCTGGACAAACTTTTCGCGCGAACTTGAGGATCCATTGGTCCGAGTACTCTTCGCTCTCGTTGTTCGTAGTTCGGTTACGCAATCTTCGCGCCGTGTTCCAAAGAGTACTCATCGACGTCTCGCGCGATAGCCCGTCCACGAATCTTCGCCAGTAACCGCGTTTCTTGGCCTTGATGAGACTCTTAAGTTCGCGTTCGAGAGCCGTGTATACTTCGAAGTGCTCAGGTATTCCACGTCTACGGAAAACTTTAAACGCGTCGGCCTTTTTACGGTAAACCTCGGTGCACTGTTGATCCCACCATGGAGAAGGAGGTTTCCTACGAAATGACGTTCCTGGAACTGGTCGAGTTTGAGCTTGAAGCGCGCTGTCTAAGATCAGGTTGGAGAGGAAGTTATATTCCTCCAGCGGTGGAAGCTCTTCTACCGTCGTTACGGCTTCCTCTACTGCTGTCCTGAACTTTGTCCAATCGATGTAACGGGTAAGATCATACGCGACGTTGATGGATTCCGACGGATTGAACCCGGTGGCAATCGAAATTTTTATGGGCAAGTGATCACTACCGTGGGGATCTTGAATCACATCCCATGTGCAATCCAACGATAATGAATTCGAACAAAGTGTGAGGTCTAATCTACTGCCAATTGAGGATGGACCAGCTAAACGTGTTACTTCTCCATTGTTAAGAACTGTCATATTGAAGTTGTCACAGAGGTCATATAACAAGGAAGACCGGTTGTCGTCGTACAGTTCTCCCCAGCCTGTACCGTGAGAGTTAAAATCTCCCATGATCAACCGCGGAGCAGGAAGAACCGAACAAATATCTGAAAGTTGTTTTTGGTTTATTGAGGCTCTAGGAGGAATATAAACGGAAGCAATGCAAAGGCTTTTATTTTTAATAACAGCCTGACATGCGACAACTTCAATACCTGGAATAGGAGGAAAATTCACTCTATAGAAGGAGTAGCACTTTTTGATCCCCAAAAGTACTCCTCCTCCACGTGAATCCTCACGATCAAGACGAATAATGTTGAAATCATGAAACGGAAGATCGATTTCGGGAGAGAGCCATGTTTCACAAATAGCAAATGCATCACAACCGGTATTGTGAGCCAAAAATTTGAAAGATTCCAATTTAGGAACAAAACTTCGACAATTCCACTGCAGAACAGTGATCAAATCCCCGACCTCATTTGGAAAATTATCCATCGAAGGAAATGATAGCTGCAAGGAGGGGCCACTTAATTGTCAATTGCTTCAAGAAAGTCTTCACTGTGGGAAGCATTGCCAATACAATGCTTTTGAGAGGGTCAGAAATTTCAAGGTACTTGAAGATACCTTCGACAATGTTATCAAATGAGAACAGCCCGCTTGAGGAGGGGGCTTCTGTTCTTAAAAGCGGGGCATCAGGGCTTTTGGATGTCCCCGGGAGAGATGGAAAGTCCTGGGTGTAGTTAGTACTACGAAAACCAGGAGGAATTGGATTTTCCTTTTTCCCACCTTTTTTTGAAGTAGGCATGCTGGTCTCGGGCTTCTTTTCAGCAACTTTCCGTGGGCGGACGCGTCTTCGCTTCCGTGGGGCACCTTCCGGAAAACTGCACGATGTTCCCTCTTCAGCCAAATCAAAGTCAGACTCGTCATCTGACAGAGGAGCAAAGGGATTTGTATTGGCATCGGGTGATGGTGTGGCTTTTTTCACCATTTCGGCGAAAGATTGCCTGGAACGCTGTTTTAGCGAGCGTTCCAATTGTTCCCCGCGTTGTTTGTACGCCGGGCACGACGAGAGAGCATGAGGAGGAGTTCCCTTACAGAAAGCGCATTTTGGTGTGCTGTCTGCGCAGGCGCCATCCTCGTGTTTCTCCCCGCAGTTGGAGCAGCGTGCCTTATTGCCGCAATGGGAGGTCGTATGTCCCATCTGCTGGCATTTTTGGCAGGTCATGACCCGAGGTACGAACAACCGCACAGGTAGTCGAAGTTTTCCCAACTCGACGTATTGAGGGAGGGCTGAGCCAGAGAAGGTCACACGAAACGAGTCTGACGGTGTAAACTTCTTTTCACCCTTAGTGATCGATACTGTGCCAAGTCTTATCACATCCAGTATCTTCACTGGAGAAAGCAGGTGGTTCTTAAATCGACCAACCCCCTGTTTCAGCAGGATCTCAGGGTTCACACTCGTTTCGGTGACCACACCTTCAATTTCAATACCCCGAGCTGGGATATACACCCGATACTCGAGTGTAAAAAGCTGAGAGACAGCAATCTCGTTAGCTTGCTTAAGGTTGGACACAACGACCCGAAGTTTATTCGGTCTCACTTTTATTATCTCGGTCACGGCCGAGAATCGCTTCGTCAGATCGTTGGAGATCTGATATACGTTAAGAGGTTTCGTTTTGGGCTGAAAGAAGACAACCCATGGACCAGCTGAACCATCTGGATAAGCACGTGATCGGGTAACCTTATGAGCTACCCCATCATTTCGCGCCATAGATGATTCGTCTTCCGACAAATCATCCATGGCTCTCACGTGGGAGTTTATGACGCTCAAACCCTCACGCAATTAAAAATAATCGAACACAGAAAAACAAACTAAAGCTAAAAACACTCTCTCACACACACACGCACTCACTCAAAATTAAATTATAATGTATTCAGGAGAAACAAAAACTTATCTTATATGTATCACTGATCTGCTGCAGCCGGTCAACGAATGTGCTACTGCTGCTGAGCGACGATGTGTGGCCGCTTGTACGGGCTAGATGTGGAGCTCAGCGATGATGAAAATGATGACGATGATGAAGACGCTGGTCGGTGGTGCTTGGCAGATGAACGATTGCACGCTACACACGATGGACTGCTGGTGTGCGTGCCGTGAATAGATGCGGAGCAATATGGCTATTCGATTGCTAATTGCAATTAATAGCGTCGTTGCACTGATTAACACACGTTTTCTTCTTCAGAAAAAGCAAAACTCGATATCAACTGCGATGAGGACACTATCGAGAGAAAAAAAAAACTGCACTTGGAAACAACGCGTGACAAACTTCCAAAGCAACGGAGAGCGTACACAACGAACCGCACCGTTCGCTTGTTCACTGGACAATGATAAAAAAAAGGCACCCAGACCCCCACCCCAACCACCCAAACAACAAAATAATAAAAAATAAAAAAATAATAAAAAAAATAAAATATAATATTTAAACATAGAAAAAACGACAACACACCCCACCCACCTACACAGTCTATTACCATACCGCTCCCGTCTATCAAAAATAACAAAAAAAAAAAAAAAAAAAAAAATAAAATGCCAGTGAAACCAAAAAAAAAAAAACATATGGACGTTTTGCATCCAATCAAAAAGGTTCTGAAGTTAAGTTTTCTATCACGAAAAAACAATATGTGTTATGTGGATGTGGTCGAGGCTCGTATGGTAGCACATATAGCTAAGCAATTGCAAGGGAAGTTGATTTGTGTGACGGCTGATTTTGCTTCAAAAAAAAGGTCGTTCAGTTCGGTTAACGGCCAGTTTGCATCAAACGTGGATTTAATTGTGGTGACACTTGCTATGATTCAAACATTGGACAGAAATACAGCTGAGTATAATTTTCGTTGAGCTACAAAACCTTTTTGGAAAAATTGAAATTGAAATTCGTAACATTAATTCAGTCACTGAGGGATAACGTTACTTGAGAGGTGATAAGTGTTCTCAAAAAGGCTGAGCAAAACAGGTAATTGTTATCCATTGTACCATGTGTACCTATATTTTGACTCTACATCAAAATAAAATGTAGTGAGTAAATAGAGGACATGGCCCATACTAATATTACTTTCAGCAAAATTTGCTAACACACCGTAAGGAATCAAATGACCATACCAAAATAAAAGTACACATTCATTACATAACATATAACAGGGAAAGCGAGGGACCATCAGGGTGCACCCAAGTGAAACGATATGGATAGGGAGCATGGGACTGCCTTCTCCCTATTGTAACATTTCGCGGAACGAGGGCGGGTACTTTGACCTAATCTATTGGGTTTATTATGTCAATAGAGGGCTCGATTCTAGTGAGTGTGAATGGGTTTCCGCGGGTTTCGCTTAAGTGGCTCTGCTAACGGGCCCGCCCATACGTTTTTGGCTCTTCATACAGGAGCTTGATGATCACAAACAACAATAGCATAATAATCAAATAATTTTTTCAGATTATTCCACTGCTATGGAAAGTTACCTTACTATAATAGATGGTAGTATTACATCATCATTATCATACCAATTTTGGAGTTGTTTCTTTGCTGAATGAAAACAAAAATTATCGCATTCTTTCGTTCAGAGCATGCATTTCTTTGCAAAATTCAATCTCGCCACAATGTGAGGTGGTGTGAGGTTTAGTTTCTTGGTCTTTTTGGTGTACCTCACGAGACCACATCCGCGCAGAATCTGAGCTTCACGCTTATAGGTGATTGGTAGACCCAGTTCTTGCTTGATATCTGTAGTAGAAAACGGTCCCCTCTACCCCTTTGTACGCTACGGTTCAACAACATAGCTAGGCTCATTGCGGCTGGGCTGTTTGGTGATGTGTGTTGAACGAATTTCCAGAAGCCTCCATATTGGATTCCAAAATGGCGGCCTCCAGATACAAGGTAAAACTTTGTACAACTTTGGCGAAAACGGCATCTTCCTAGATGGCCAGGATCTCAAGATACAGCTTGTACAAGATATTCATATGTACAATAGCGCCGCGTAGTGAGAAAATTTCGGACTACTATCCACAAACCGGAAGGTCTTGACCAACTGAACAACTTTACTGTAAACAGTAACTTTCCATATGGCCAGGATCTCTAGATGTTCCATGTTGGACCCAATTAATACAAACATTTTGCATGCCACGTAGCGCCAATCCCGAATTATGTAGACCATCACAAGGTATCTCTAGCCCGTCCCCATAAATTTCCCCAAAGCACCATGCATCTGTAAGGTGAAAATCACGAGAATATTACACGTTAAAATTATATTAATTTCATTAACTACATGCGCCTCTAGCCCGATGGGTGGAATTGCTGTAGCCGGGTGCTACTACCCACTTTCAGACAGTGGTGCCACTATGAAAAGTGTTAAGGTGTTTAGTTGAGTAGCACTTCAAAAATGAATAACTTTCTTATTTTAAACTCAAATTAAGTACGGTTTGTTTTGAATGCTTAAAAAAAGAGTGCCTCCCGTTTTCAAGGTGATTTTTGAGCTTGACTTCAAAGTAGCTCAAAATACTACTTTCCCTATACTGAAAAAAGTCAAAATCCCCTACGAAACTTCAAGTCTATAGCCGTCAAGCTAAACGTATTTAAAAAAATCTGAAACATTTCAGGGATGGTTTTCGGAACATTTCCAACCATAATTTACTACAGTTTATTCATTTAACATGTTTTTTAAGGAAGTTGAAAGAATAATTCGGTAGGCATTTTGCCGATGACTGTATGTACTTTCGTCAATTCGATTTTGTTATTCGCCTTTTGAAACACCGAACAAATTTGCCGAAGACCGAAGCCTTCAATGTGGCCAAGATTACGAAATCCATGTTAACGTCCTACCATAGAGGGTTGCCATCCATAGCCTACATGATTGTAGTTTTGCCTTTCTTATACTAATTTTGGTTCAACATAAAACCTGTTCAAATAAAAATAAAAATTTACTGAAATCCCATATGGCAATAGAAAACACTCGAAACGCCAATATTAAATTAGATTGATAAATTGTACATGAAGCATGGAGTGGCCATATTTCCCCGTCAACCCCTAAAAACATTTCAATGCAGAGACTGAAAACTAATAAACGCAATCGAAAGCAAATTAAAACGACAAACAGCAAACAGCCAACAGTTGGAAGCAATCATACCTCATTTCCGTCAAACACTTTTGACACCAGTTCCCCGGTTTGTTTATCCAGCAGGAAAAGCGAACAACGTTCTGCGACGGCAAGTTCTTTGGCTTCTGTCATTACACCTCGTAGCAGTTGGCCCAAATCACCTGGAAAGATAGAAACAAAACGACTGTGTTAATTAGAAATTCTATGCAAATCATATCCAGTGTCGCTGTGCAACTAAGTTACGAGCGAAACAATGACAGTTACAATTACAGGATGCAAAATTTTATGCAACGACGAGCAGGTTTGAAACTGAAGTATTTGTACAACCGTTGTTTACATTTTGTTGTTTCCACTGTCGTGTTTATTTTACCAGTTTTTGCAAACATATGAAAACGGGAAAAAAAAAATTCTTTCTTCTTTTGTTGCTACATGTGCTCTGAGCTTTTGCTGTGAAATCAACGAACGGGATGAAATGTGCATTCTGTGCAACTGCAAAAAGCGTTCAATGCGTTCCTGACTGAGTGCAATAAAGTTCAACATGTGTGTAGGTCTTATCTGATGTACAGTATTGAACAATACATTTGCAACCTTTTTCGGTTTTCATACGAAATGTTCAAATTTGACACACCTCGCAGCTCTCAATGCATAAAGAGAGCTGATTTTTGTCTACTCCAAATTAAAAGTTTCGACATAACTAAAAAAAACATTTTAAAGCTTTGCCGATTAAGCATCGGTACGCTTTTTTTTTCTTTTTTCTTGAGTATCGAGATTGTCAGCCTCAGGCCCGTCGTAGTCACTTAAACATCTTTTTGGATATTTTTGTGACTTGTCCGTGGCTGAGATTTGAACTCGTGACTTTAGCGTGAGAGTTATGTATGCTAACCACAAAGCATTCCTTCCTCATCGACACGCTTCTTTTTTTTTCCTGTTTAGCGCTTCTGGTGATCGGAACTAATAAATTTAAACTAATACCTGTTTTGTTTTCAAAAATAATCTGTTATACTTTTTTAAACTATCACAAGTAAACGCGAGCATATTATTTTTTCTTGGGTATTTTACCTCATATGCAATGCTCACCAAAACTAATCGTCCGTGTACCTGTGCGGGCGCTTGTTTGTGTGTGGTTTTGTTTGTATTGATTTCTCGCCACTCACACTCATAAACTTAAGAATTTTATAAGGTACAACTTATGAACGGTGCCTTTTGAATTTCATAAGCGTGACTTATGAATAGATTTAGTTATGTCTTCCTATTCGCAGGCATTCCGAGAATCCAAATCCGGCGGTTCGTTTTGGTCAATACTACTCGGCACAATCCCCGACGGTGGAGCTAGCTTACTCTAGCGGAGAGCGAAAGTATATCTCCCGAAACCTATAATGTTACGCATTACTCTTCTCCCATGTTGGCAGGTAGAGTGCCGAAGTCGGTCCAGAGATTTCGGGTGGAGGATTGTTTCTGGTTCTCTGGCGCCCTGACGACTCAAGCCACTTTCACTACGAACTACTCGAAATAGTCCACGGCAAGGATCTATCCTACTCAGCGATATCTTCTTTATCTTCACCGTACAGTGTTGATGGCCACGTCGTCTTATTATGCTTCGGGAAGAGACTCTCCACGATTACCTTTGCCTTTTTTAGGCACATTTCAGATCGTGTATGCATCGCGGCACAGTTCCTTGTAGAAATTTGACTTGTTACGCTTGCGTCTCTAGCTTTTCAGAAAACTGCCATGCGCTTCTCTCCATCTGGCTCGGTCTTTGCTCTTTGAGCCCGCCATCTAGATCTGAGATAAGAACCGCGTAACGTGCCTAGTGTCTCCTTCCACCAGTAAGCTGAATGCCGTCTGATCCTTGGCTCCTGTTTTCGCGGCTTCGTGGCGTCAAAACCCGTCACCATCCATCTCGTTAGCTCGGGTGCATCGATGTTCTCGACACCGCTGTCCGACCGAAGTGCCTCAACAAATATATTGTGTGTGAGTATGATTTTTTTGTGAGGTTTAAAGATTGTTAAAAGCCTGACCTGTAGCTCCGGGACTACGGTTAAGCGACTACTTCGGGGGGCGACTGTGTTCATGCACTTGAGGGACACTTTCTCCTGATCTGTGGATTGTGATGTCCACTTTACTCAGCTATTTCGCGAAGATAGAACTAACCTACTCCGACGGAGAGTTTCCCGTGCGACGGAAGTTCTCCCGAAACCGTTACGCGTTCATATGAGCCAGTCGGCTCACAGCTCCATCACGTTCTACTCGAATACTCGAGTTGTGCTTATGAACTTCTACTAGTCTCAGCCGAACCTGTATTCCTGGACCGCTGTTTTTCTCTTCACCTACCGCGTTGATGGCCTTCGCCGCCATTCCACAGGCATAGTCCACGTGGCTGTTGATATTTAGTTGGTCGTCGACCATCACTCGCAGGTACTTTAGCACGCGCTTCAACGGTATGCCCTCCGACGGTGATTTCAGTCCGCTGTACCACTTTACAATTACTCACCAACAGCTGCTCTGTTTTGATGTGGACTATGTGCAGCTTCGCTCCCTGAATCCAGGGTTCATTCATGTAGATTGATTCGGTCGCCTTGTTAAAGTTTCCTTGTACTTTTTAATCACTCGCGTCACATGATAAACCTGGAGCAGTTTTACCAGCTCCCTAGATGACGCAGATGGATTTTGCAGATAACTGTGAACTGTTTTCTTTTCTCTTCCTGCAAGATGAAAATCAGGGAACCACGTTAGTTTTAAACTGTGAAAAAAATAGACCGAGCTTAACAACGCTGCGAAAAACTGGTAAATTCGACCACTTGGAGCGCCGCTATCTCTAAAATGGAGTGCCGCATTTCTGAATGATCTAGCCTTTACATCGATTTCACCAATGTAAGTTAAACATTGTAAATATTGTATGTAGTCTACCTTTGGTAAACAAAATAAATAAATAACAAACGTTTATATTGATCGGTAGAAGACCGTTCGATTATTAGCTCCTGAGTGTTCTGTCTGTTTGTCTGAGGTACAACTAGTAAATAAACACCACCCTTCTATATTGATTTCATACCCAAAGGATCGCCCAAAATTATCCAATAATCCTACCACGACGTTACATTTACATTTTTATTTGATGGGCACCCCAGTAAGATATATCCCTGAAGGGAAATCACAACTTCAACACAATCTAATATTTCTTCAAGTATACCGTATCAAAGCCATCACAAAGGGATTAAAGAGGGTGTCATTTTTCATTTCAGTATCCTATACTTTGGCTTGGTTAGAAGTAAAAGAGTGGACAAAAAATATGCTCATATCAGCACAACTTGTTGATGACAGAAAAGGGATTCATAACTAGGACGTTCTTTGAATTACTTATCCGCCTTTTCCAACCCACCACGAAGCTTTTATGTAATGCTATCGAAATACACACAAGGAAACGACACACAATAAAAGGATAACACAAGTGCTCTAAGAAAATTTGATAACCCTTATAACTGCAGTTTTAACGACCAGCCATAATTATATTAATGCTTGCGATCGTTAGGCTAAATTATTTTACTCTGCGAATCGCACTCACACAAAAGCTTTCGAGGGGAAATAAATGGTGCTCCCTCTGGCTGTTGAAACTCAAAAGCGAATCAGTGCTGGGCTCACAGCCAAACTAGATGAACGTCGACAACGACGGCAACACATCCACTTCTCTCGAGTGCAAACCAACCGCGCCAAAGTGTCAACTGATGATTTATGATTATCTGAGCTTGGTCCAAAAGTTTAAAGTGCGCTTATAAAATAAAATTTAAACTCATAATATACACTTTTATGCACTCTGATTTTAAGTAGGGTCGTGTTGGCTTGTGCTCCGTGAACAGCACCATGTTATACCACATTGTTGACGAACCATGCCCTATGTTGACAGTCTCGTTGATTACCTAAACTACAACGAATTGGCAGCACGATGACAATTTGTTGGTGGAGTGACATCACCGTTTAAAGGGAAAACGTTTGTTGAAAAAGTGGGTGATTTTCAAATCGCATAAAGTAATTTAAAACCTGAATTAATCCACCGATGGTGAGACTGAACCCTTCTTACACTTCACCAGAATTACGAACTCAAATATGGCCAATATTGTACTGGATACATATTTTCATCAGAAATTCCAGGAAGATCCAGGAATATTCGATATGTCATACATTCAGTTTATAAAATGCACTATGTGTCAATCCTGAACGTATTGTTCATCGATGTGATTAAAATATTGCCATTAATAGTCTTCAACGACCTGTTTATGTTAGTTATACAACAGAGAAAATTACATAAATATTAGAAATTTAATATTATCAGTCCATAGAATGAATTATTAGCCAATCCTAAGCGTCATTTTTGATTATCGATATGGATTCAAGATGCTTAATAAGTACATGTTCGTTGAAAACTGTGTAGTTATAGTAAATGGAGACTTTGTGTAATTTTCGAATATACTCGTTTCAGTTCAAAACCAGACCACTCGAGCCAATCGATCCTGCTCTAATTCTATAGAGTCGCATAGTGTGGCTAGCCCACTGTATGTGCTATACAACGCACCAGATGCGGAACAATAGAATGAAAGCGGCATCGATTGGGGTGACTGGTCTTGTTCGGTATTGAACTGCAACGAGTATATTTTCATCTCACAATTATGTGCTCTCGGGTATTGTTTTGGTCATATCTCCATGAAAGATTATCCAATCCTAATGAAATTTTGATCAGTTATTTAAAAATGTTATAAGTTTAATTTGGCGCTAACAAAACTAAAATCGGTACACAAATAGCTCAGTATGTAATCGGAGACTAAACTGTTTGATTACTATTATAATAGGCCGTCAAGTACTGTTTCGTTCATATCTTCGTAACGAAATGTCCGAATAAAAAAATCAATAGCGTTCTATGGGAATGTTGTAGCTTTCATTTGCCGTCAACAGAACTGAAATCGGTTCACAAATGGCTGAGAAACCGATGTGACATTATTTGACACACACACACACACACACACACACACACACACACACACACACACACACACACACACACACACACACACACACACACACACACACACACACACACACACACACACATACATACACACAGACATGTGCTCAGTTCGTCGAGCTGAGTCGAATGGTATATGACACTCGGCCCTCTGGGCCTCGGATAAAAAGTCGAATTTTCAAGCGATCTTAATACCCTTCTTTTGGTGTAAGAAGGGTTAAAACACCCCATTTGGGTGTTACCTACTACTACTACTACTACTAACTGGCTTTGATGCTCTTTTCAACGAGATTTCGCCTGCTCTCAACATAGTGGTCTTTCGTCATCGATCAAAGTGCAGCCGTGGTGTTTCGCCAAAACACGGTCGTACAAGAGCCTTGCACGGTTTTTGGCCACGGAATTCTGCGTAATGTGCCGGTTCGGATGTTTACTGGTTTTGCACGACTTGTATCTTTCCCTGGCAAGGATGTCACACCGTTTGAAAGTTGGCGTTGTACTTTCTGGTCACATCTCGGATCGAAAGACCGAGGATGGCTTTAACGCACATCAACATCTCTTTGCGCAGCTGACGATCACTGGTTCCAGTTTTTTCGTAGGTCCGCTGATTCAATTCCACACTTGTAGGTTTTGAGTACTCGGCAAACTGTTGTTTTTGGCATCATCAGCACTTCAGCACTTCGGAAGTGTTACTTCAGTATTTTTTCTTCTTTCGAGTTCCATTTGACGTTATTTCTGTACGAGATCGACTACTTTGATCAAACTTGCAACAGTTGTTCTCTATAGAAGTGTAAACAAACAAACCAGGGAAGTCGAGAAAATGTCCAAGTCCACAACGATTCCCTCGACTGGACCGGGAATCGAACCTGCCGCCTCCGGCTTACCGACTAAGCTATCAGAGGCTCCACATACACTAGGGTGTTCTATACTCCCCATAAATGCATAACAGAAAATCAAGCTAAGTTGATACTGTTATGCTTTTTGGGCCACCTTTGAACAAATAGCAATTTGTTTATCAAACAAGCAAACCAACAATGTACAAACTTTTGGATTTTGGTTACAAAATTGAGAAATCACATGATTCCAAAGAATTGCTAATGGCCACTTTTCTTGATATTGAAAAACCGTCCGGCAATGCATTCTACAGATCTATCGAAAATTGCATGAGAAAACGAGGACATGGCGAAAACATTATTGGATGGATAGCAGAGATGTTATTAAAAAGAGAGATGACATCAGCTCTTGAAGATTCAAAAATAATGGAAACAGTTGGGAAAGGCTGTCCTCACAGAGGAGTACTATTTCCTCTTCTATGGTCTCTAATAAAGCCTGTCCTCGTTAAATTCCAGACACCACAGCTGCTAAGGTTGTGTTCAGACGATTTCATATTAGCTCTTTATAAGTCCCTCCCCCCAAATTTGAACTCATTTAGTTGGAAAATGACTATGCACAACTAGTCTGAAATTTGTATGGAAATTACTATTGTAAACCTCAAATTTTTGTTCCCATCGCAATAAAAACTCACAAAATCAATCTGCTGTTAAACTATTGAACTTAAAATATATTGGTTGTAGTTGTTGTTTTTTTGTTATTGACACTTTACATCCATTGGTGCATGCTTAAAATATAGAGTTTGCTTAACAACAACATTCAACACATCCTTTTTCGAAAAATGTTAGGAACAAAAGTTTTTAACTATTCTAGTCTTATAATTTAGCTCAATAAGCTGCTCAGCATGCAACATTGATGTAACGCGTGCATTAACAAAAGAGACAAAGTTCACTGATTTTTAAAATGCGGTGAATTGTCAATAAATATAAGTAGGCTATGTACAGAAAAAAAATGACAGCTCTATCACTTTGTTTACGGTAGCCACGTTGTAGCCGATTTGTAATTACCGCCGGCTCCACCCCGGAGCGAAGATGTCCGTCATCGTGCCGCACTTTGTGTCGGCCGGATACAGCCGAGCGACCATATAAAAGATCCTGAAAAAAGGTGATACGCATCGTACGCAGGCCGGGTTCCAGCCGTCCAACGGTTTTGTGTGACCGGAAAGTGCAGCGGAAGACGAAGGCAAGATGGATAAAGCGTTCCGCGCCTTGGGCCGGGAGGTTGGTGCAACCGTACAGACGGTCAAAACGTATTTGGCCAACATGGACATCGTCATGAGGAAGCGGAAGTCGAGGCCAGCCGTGTCGGAAGCGCAAGCGGCCACCCAAAAGCAGCAACTGAAGATTTCTTCCCCGTGAAGCTCAACGTGGTTGTGATCATGGATGATGAGACGTACCTGATAAATGATCTTATTAATAACTTGTTCATTTGTCGTTTCGTTCAAAAACAATCGTCAGCAAAGTTGTAGTTGCTAAACTTTCCTATAAGAGACGCAATTATCATCCGCCATAGAAGATAGTGATTTGGAAGAGCATCAATATGTGAGCACACTTGCTGTACACACTCTCCACAATCTAGAATTACTAAAAACATTAAACCTTTATGAGCTAGTTATATGCCCAAAAGAACTCGAGAAAGCCTCAGAACTGCAATCAGAAATATAAATACACTCTTAAATATAATGATATTGCGAGTGATGTAACCCTTGTTGCACGTTAATACTTTGAGACTTAAACATAAATATAACTCAGTTTTTGGTTCTATTTGATGTACTTGATGATGACCAACAGATAGATGCTACATTTAGAACAGCTTCTAGAATATATTTGGTAACTTCATATCTAAGTTCGTAAGGCGTTGAAAAATAGAACCTAGACTGAACACTGGGATTTCAAAGCCTTACATTTACAGTCTTTGCTGTTTCAATTTTGGTGTACGAAAATTACAAATAGAAAATAGTATAGCATAGCAGAGAACACTTGCACATATTGTGTGGTGAATCACATAGATACATCAACAAAAACGTTTAGTGACGTAGACTCGCATCTCTCTGCCTTGAATTCTATTGCGAACGTGCTGGGACCAGAAACAAATTTCATAGGCATTCAAGCGGTAATAAATTGGCTAGAGATAATACATTGATAACTTTTTCTTATATTATTAAATTGCAAAGAATTAGAATTTCCCCTTAGATGCGCTGAAATATCCTACAACACTGTCTCACCCGTATTCGTGTTCTTGCTTGATTGCTTATTTTTCATGCCTAAAAACACTGTTCGTACCAACGAGAATAACAGTGTTTATCTGTATACTTGAAGAGCACAGAGCATCGCATATTACAGTTTGGCTTTAATACATATTACATAGTTGCATTCTCGTGACCACTCCAACGACAACCTTCACATCACCCCGGCTGTTAGTTTTTTTTTTATCAAATGTGCTAAAACTTCAAGAGGCTATTTTTGCATCAGTCTACTGCACACTCAATTCTGTTTTTATGCTGTAAAACAAAATTGAGTGTACTTGATTGAAACTATTGGTTTCGTTTCAAATAGGTTGTAGTAACTACTTTTTGACTCAATTAGGTCACAATTAAGTGGCTGCAACTATTTCAGGTTGCCTTGAGTTGCGTGGGTCCGTCTAGACAAAGCTACTAGACAAAAACCATGTTGGAAATGTCGGGTTCGATTCCCAATCCTGGTCAAGATTTTATTCGGCCTAGAATATTTTAGTGGGCCAAAGAGTATTGTAACCACTTGCCACTCAATCATACGGATCCATAAATGGTCCTTTCATGCAATGCTCTTAATAAACAGTTTGGTAAGTGGACCTAGAACACTAAGCTCCACCGAACGCTAGCCGATCAGGCCTTCTTAAACAGATTTCGAAGCATGCCTTGCTATAGAATAATTGTGGTAGGACAGTAGTGTCGTTTTCAACTCAACTGCACTGAATCAGGGAAGTAGGTATGCGATAATTTTAATGATGTTCTTTCAGTTGGCACCTGGGAGTGACTGACTGGTTCAATGTCACGTCTACACATGCAATATAACTCCCGATGAAATTTACTAGTCACTAGTATGAAATGAAATTTTTCTTTCAACCTGCATCAATAACGCGGAACCGGCAAACCATGGGTGCAGTACACCACGAAAGCCCGTCCGATTCAGCTCATGCCCTATTGTCGTGTCCGTCAATCAACTTAAATTGACGAAACACGCGATTTGCTCATGCTGGTTTTGCTTGGTTTCAACCGTTAGAGATGGACAAAACCGAATCAGAATTGTTGTGTTTAATGAAACGTAATTATGGTCAATCATATTTGCTTGTTAAATACCATAAATTTATCAACTTACGTACAGTTCACCCATCAAAATAAATGATCTCAGTTTAATGATTCTAGTGCACCATACCATGCCGCAGAGAACATTAAATGAAAGCAAGTTGTGTTGACGATAGAGGTGAAACAGATGCGATCTTGTTTGTGGAAAATATCGATGCGCATTTACTTGTGATTAATGTTCCTGTTATTCATTTTGGCTTCGGTTGATTTTTTATAGGGTTAATTGATTTTTATGCAAAGTTCAAAATTCCCTGAAATTGAAAAACGTTTTAAGCGTATGAGGGATGTTGTAACTTATGGCAACATCCCGTAGAAAAAAGGGCAAAGACATCAAACACTATAGTATGACAGTGAGATATGAAATAAAAAAAAACATCTTTGTCTTCTTGCTTGCAAGCCATTGTGATCACAACGCACCTAGTTCAAATTTTACTGTCGACAGAAAAAATTAAGGCAGCCATTTTTATGATAAGACTCATTTTCATGAATGTCTGCATGCTGATTACATTGTTCAGACAAACAAATGTTAAGTGCCTTCTGAATAATACCAAAAAACATGAACTTACTGAATTGAGAGTTAAAAGAAAACTCTAACAAAATTTTTAATCCGGCAGAAGCATTTAATTTGAACTGTACAGTCAGCCGAAATGAGTTAATCAACGCATAATGATTGCACTGTCACACATAATCTGCCTACTTTGACTGCACCCAATTCGATGGCAACGGACTCTTTGATTTACTGTCGATACATGATGTAACCGTCGATACATGAAAGTGACCGATTACATTACAAGCCAGACAAAAAAAAAGAAACTGGTTGGTCTAATAGCAGCTTAACACTTCTATTCAGAACGAGATACAGAACGAGATTCAGAGTGAGATCGATCTTGTTATAGGGTGTCCCAGAAAGTCTAAGCACGATTTTGATGCGCCACTGTTGCTTCCAGATGACGTTTAAACAGCTGATCATTACTGCGGATCATTGTTTACATTTCAATCTATAACTACGTGAGTCTCAAGTGCCGGTGCATTTACTTTTCATGAAAATGCGAAGCATTTCCGCGGAAAAGCGCAAACAGTTCGTGCACAAATGGTGCACTTTTCCCAACGTTTCGCTGAGTCAGTTGGCGAAAATGGAAGGTGTGAGCATCGGACCAGCTCGAAACGCGATTCGGAAGTATGATGAGGAGTCTTGCTTTCAGAACAAGGAAAAACCTGGACGTAAACCGTGGACCGGAAAATCACGCTAGCTTTCGCCCGTAAAAAGGGTACTTCCGTTCGAGATGTGGCCAAAAATCTGGGAACTTCGAAGAGTAACCTAGACCATGCAAAGACGTGAAATGGACTAAGGACTTTCAAGCAGCAGAAGAAGCCAAAACGAGCTGAAAAACAAGCAGCATCTGTCATACCAAGTTATACGATAAACTGCTGTGTGGATAATCGGCATGCGTAATTATGGTTGATGAATCCTACGTGAAATTTGATTATAAAACGCTTTCGAGTGACCAGTTCTTCACGGTCCGTGCTGATCAAACTATTGACGATGCCGATATGTCAATTACTACCGAGATATTCGGTAAGAAAGCAATAGTTTGGCAAGCAATTTGTGAGTGTGTAATGCTTCTAAATCCGTTTGTTACAACCGATACGATGACTGCTGATGTTAACGTTCGGGAATGCTTGGAGCGGCGCCTGCTCCCCATGATCCGAAAACATAATAATCCAGTACTGTTTTGGCCGGATTTGGCATCAGTGCATTACGCGAAGGACACGGTAGCCTGCTACAAAGCCAACGGAATCGAATTCGTATCCAAGAAGATGAATCCTCCAAACTGTCCCCAGGCAAGACCAATTGAAACAATTGACAAAGGCATATTTGCGCAAACATGTTAACGCAGTGGATTTCATCAAGACCTTTGAAAAAGACTGGAAAAAAGTATCAAAAATCATTGGCAAACAGTCTGTGCTGAAACTAATGAGCAGTTATAGATTAAAAGTCCTCTCTTTGGCTTACAATTAAATGGATTTCGGAAATGTCACGTTGAACTGTAGAAGAATATTGTAGAGAACATAAAAGTGCAACAAAAACTCAATTTACTTAAAATCGAGCTCGTATTGTAATTTACACATTTTCGTAACAGTCATAAGGCGATCAAACTGTAAGTGAATGAATACTAACGCTCTTAATTAACGAGGTACACCCTAGAGTCTCTAAATACGGCAACACCTACTGTATCATATTCAATGCAATTTTAAATAATTTTCTATGCTACAATGATGTGCATGCATATTTAAGAAAATTTACAAATTTTAGCAACTGTGCAGAAGAGTTAACCTAAACGTTCACAATATGTCCTGACCCGTTAGCAATAGCGTTAACATCCCGCTCACAGTATGTACAACGTAAAACCGAGTATTTTCCTCTAATCTCAGGGCAGCAATCGAAAGCAATTGAATACAGAGTTATACCATTTCCGCTCGTTCAATGACGCAATTGTGCTTCGAATACGTACGTACTTTTCCTTAGTGAAGGCATGAAGCTATGAAAATCCCTGGGAAGCACTTCTGTATGAAAAACGTTCAGTTGCCTGTATCCGGTAACCCAGCATCGTACGTAAAATGAGGGAAAAAATTACGTCAGCTTATTGGAACTGTTCAATCCTGGTTTGGGGAATAGAGGCGTAACGCAGCCGTAAGCAGACAGTGTGCTCCAAGTTGTATCGATTTGTAGGATAGAGCGGGGCTAGTTGTTCAGTTTTTAAAACAAAATTCAATATATTTTTCTCTGTGATATTCTGCTGGAAATAAATTATATTCGAAAGTAGTGATGAGTATAAACTTCCTGTAAAAGAATTCAATCGTCCCAAAATATTCTACCATTGAAAGATATTCTGTGTTTTTCTTATGGTTTGTATGTTGAATTGAAGTAGTCCCCTAGGCGGGGAAAGTTAGTCTGTAAATGGGAAAATTTAGTTACTGATGAGTGAAAGGTTGGCAAAGCAGTGATGGTTCTGTGCGATACAAAACTAACGTATAAACAGAATAAATCTAGCATTTCCTGGTGCGTGATCGCAAATTAAGCAGACTCAGGTTTTGTTTGCATTTGCTGTTGACTTCGTTTGAGTCCGTTACAAGGATTATCTAAAATTCTTCCATGTAAGTTACGTAAGCTGATGCATTAGTATGTGCTGTAAACATTCAATGCGAAAAAATCACCTAAATAAAAATGGTATAGCGTGTATTTAATACTCAAATTGTTTATATTTCTTAAAAAGCATTATATAAACATGGAGCCACTATTATCTTTTTTAGTTTCAAGTGCATTAAACGAAATACAGGGTGCGGCAGAAAATAATGCGAAAATGTTTAAACTTGAGTATTGGGTTAATTCGTGTAGCTAGTGACTAATTTCCGTCGAAAGTGTATTTGTTTATGTTTACTTTCAAGTGCTGCATCCAAACATTCTATTTGTTTTATTGCAAATTCGTCAAAATGTTCGCGAAAGAAGTGATCACCAGTTTGTTGCTCGCCCAGAAGAAGCCGAAAGAGATTGCCAAGGTGGTAGAGTGCCATTTGGCAACAGTTTACCGCATAAAAAAGTCCCTGCAGGATGGTCCTAAGCAGCGAAAGCCGGGAAGCGGACGTCCGCGCTTTGCACGCACGCCGAACGTGATCAAATCGGTCCGTGCAAAAATTGCTCACAACCCGCACTGTTCCATAAGAAAACTTGCAAAGGAAGCCAATATTTCGGAGAAATCCATGCGGAGAATCATCAAAGAAGACCTGCATGCATCTTCCAGAGCCAGAGTGAAACGCCACTTGATTACGGACCGGGTCAAGGAACTACGAGTGACTCGTTCCAAGAGATTGCTTTCCTTGTTGAAGAAGGAAAAAATGATAATCCTGTTCTCTGACGAAAAGCTTTTCAGCATCGATGCTGTGGCCAACAGCCGCACGGACCGGTTCATTTCACCGCAGAAAATGGAGAACGACATCCGGTTGGAGTCATGATGTTTGGCTTGGTGGCGTCCAACGGTTTGAAAATGCCGCCTGTTTTCATTGATGCTGGAGTTAAAAACAATACCGAAGTGTATATTGGTATTTTAAAGGACCAAGTGCTTCCCTGGGTGAAGGCCAACTTCTCCGAGGACCAAAACGTTGTCCTACAGCAGGATGGAGCGCCGTGTCACACGTCCAATCGAACCCAACAATGGTTGAACGATAACATGAAGTTTTGGTCGAAGGATTAGTGGCCCCCTAGCAGTCCAGATCTTAATCCGTTGGATTATTCGATTTGGGCATATGTTGAAGCACGAGTCTGCAAAACATCACACCCTAGTGTGAAAACCCTGAAGTCAACCATAACACGCACATGGCAGTCAATGTCGGAGGACTACGTCCGAAAGGCATGCTCTGGCTTCCGGCGTCGGCTCGAGGATGTTATTAATAAAAATGGAGGACACATTGAATAAATTTAAAAGGACTTTATAAAGATAACTGCACTCGAAAATGTTGATATTATTGCTTGAATTAGTTGAAAATGGGATTTGAAAGAAACAGAACAAATTCTCGCATTATTTTCTGCCGCACCCTGTATAGCTCATTTGGAAATATAACTTTTTTGCACCCATACGAGTCATTTCACGTAGCATATAAAAAAGGCTTAACTACATACATGTGGTTCGTGCGGGAATTTGTTAATAATTTAAAAATTATCAAGAGACGAAAGTGTCGATAATAAAGCCATTCAATCAATAAATAAACTATTTGTAGGCATGGTTATGGTTCATGCAGGAATGCTTAACAGTTTTGTTTTACTAAAAATGTTAGGCCTCTTTCAAATGCTTCGTTAATGATAGAATGTTAGTTGATCAAATTATGTGAGCAGTTTGCCCCTTCATTCCAAAATATGAAAATGCATTTAAAATTAAATACATCAGTTACAAATTATACCAATTACAATTGTTCTTCATTTTTTCGTTCAGTTGCGTCAGCAATCAGCTTCTTTTCACCAATAGAACACGTGTTACTTTAATCCTTTGTTTTCGAGATATCGACACAGCCCAAGTAACAATTTTAGTTTTATTCCAGCCGTATAACACTTCTCCCGGCTTTGTTGATAAAACTACATTCAAAACTGCTTTGTCTACCAACACCTCCTCTATGCTTCTTTAAAGCCAAAATGTGTACAAAATGGCCCACTCTAAAAACGGTTGCTAAAACAAGTTAATAAAACCTTCATAAGACCATAAAGATTTTGAAAATGTTCTAGTGAAAGAAGTTATGACCACTTGAGAACCTTCATAAAACCTATTGGCTGCCATGAAAACCAGAATGCGGCCAAATGGCCACAGCTGTCAAACTTCACTGTGAAGTTGAGGTTTTTTTTGTTGTTCTGCTTTGTTCGATTCTCTGTTCTTCTGATTCATTTAGCAGTAAAAAAAAGGTCTAGTGTTGCGGGAAATTTTGTTTGATAGCAAAATATCCAAAACAAATTGTGTTTTCTACAGCGTATTATGCTCCAAATTATATGCGCATTTATTTTTATGGTGAATATTGGCACGATAAGAGCCGAAAATTAAGGCGCCTCGGAAATTATGCGAATTTACGACAACATAAATCAAATTAAAACAATTACATTTGATAAATTAATCATGAATTTCCTGAAAAGTGCTTGGAATTGGATGAGATTATCTAAACGAATACCGAAATAAGTCTCCGATCTACAGTTTATTTGCATACCATTGAAAATTTGATGCATTTATTTTTCCACATTTCAATTATTTCTTATATTTCAATATGGCGATTGGAAAAAAATCACAGTTTTGCCATAAAGCCAATTTTTCTTCGCAATGACTATTATAAAACTATTTGGTCTTATGGTGACTTCCTTCAATGCCAATTTGCCGTTTAATGCATTTACTGAAGACAAAATGGTTTTAAAATGCTTTTTCAACTGATCATAATAAGATAATATCAGTGAGTCCTAAAACGGTATTTCAATACAGCATTTTACGAGTTCATAAAGTCGAAATAAAACCTTTGATAGGAGCAAAAGGAATATGAGAAACAAGGTTTTAAGATCGTTGTAAACAAGCTGTGTAGGTTCTCATAAACCTGACTAAAATATGAAACCTATTGGCACTTCTTGATGCCATAATAAAACCAAATTGATCTCAAATGGCTTTCATAAAACTTTAATAAAACTTAATAAAGCAGGATGGTGTTAGCAATGTTACTTGGGAGCCGGCGTCGGTGGTTTTTCTGAGACAACAAAATCTGGTCACGTCTTCCTTCGGAAGGGAAGTAAAGCCGTTGGCCCCGGCTCATATTCATGAGTCGATAGGTAGGGTCCAGGTGGTGGAGTCGCCTTCCTGGCGTCGGTGATTGTCAACATGTGAGGAAATAGGCGGGAAATTTAAAAAAAAAATATATCGACACTGTCCATTTTACCCCGACGACCAACAAACCCCGCTCTACCCTACACAATTTGGTTAAATCCCAAATGACATATAAGCACAAACTTTGATTCAGTAAGTATTTGGATACGAGAAAGAAGCTAATCTCGGGAATGGCTGGAAGTGCACATGTTCTCGGAATCGCTGTTTTTTTAGGCACATATATTAAGCGTTATATATTATACATTCAACCTTACACTGTAGAATGTGTAGTTTTCTAAATACTGTTATGTGATACTTCATGAGTTAAATGATGCAAATTTTCTATGTTAATGATGCTGCTTGCAACCTGCAATTTCACGTATAACGGAAGAATATATGTATTCATTTTGCATACATGGATATTTTGATCATTGGTATAATTGTACCAATAATTTAATTGTTTCTCGATAGGTTTCCAAAATGTTTACATTAATCAGTTTGAAATTTTCGCGTCTTTATTTAACGATCAAAAATTATTATTCAACAATTGTAAACTATTGAAAAAATCTCAGATAAAGTCTTATAATTACGTTTTGCATACTAAATTTACTAAATACACAGTATTTTCCTAACAAAGATTTCATGTCATGATTCAATGTGAGTAACTCAAAGGTCTCAATGCAGCAGCGAACGGTATAAAATGGGTGCACCTTCGTCGAAAGCTCCATGCGTTCGGCAGTCCTGGGACTGATAGGAGCGTTGAGGCAGCCGTTGATCAGGCAGCTGTTGACTGAACAGCCTGTTGACAGGTAACCTGTTCTTAAACAGCCTGTTGCTAGGCAACGGTTAGTAAAGAAATAGGTGACCAGGCAGCCAGGTGGTAGCGAAACGATGATGAACGATATAAGCTATTGGCCGCTATTGGCTATTGGGGGAATAAATTGCTGTAGAGTGAATGCCAGCTAGCCACAATTTTAAAACTAAAAACAAAACCAACATTACAAATACGAGCCAAGAAGTGAGCAGAAGATTCGCCAAATTCAAACAATTCTTCGACAGTCGAAAATGCTCGCATCATAGCTGTTAGTGGTTTGTTGTTCGATGGAATCGTGGTTGGAGAAGAGTACCACTCCGTAATGCTCTCGGTGGCACTTGGATGTTCAGTTGAGAGAAAAGCCGCGAGCAGTCGACCTCTCCATTCGGCTGGCGTTTCAAAGTATGCAGTTGCAGCAGATTGAAGCGATCTGAATACGGCGGGAGATTTTGCGGATCACGCCATGGTAGATTACGCAATGCCATCCGGATAAACCTGCGCTGGATTTTTTTCGATCCTCAGGCTCCAAGTCAATTGATAAGGATCGGTCGTACCAGTGAGCAATAGAGAGCTTTCAGGCAGTACGGGTCAGTGAAGTCTCTTGAGATTTTTGACACAAACCCTAGCTGGCGATTAGCATTAGAGATCACAGCATAGCGGTAGAGGTTAAACGATAATTTATGATCCAGTAGAACATCTAAATCGCTGAACTGGTCGGTTCTATGGAGAACGGTGCATTTGATGGTATAGTCGAAAACAATCGGCTGCTTGATGCGGTAATACGAAATTACCACACATTTTGGAATGCTGATCATAATTTTATTCCGACGGCACCAATCAGTGAATCGATCCAATAATGATTGAAGACGAATACAATCCTCGGCAATCCGTACCACAAAAAAACAGCTTTAGGTCATCAGCATACGCAAGCCTGCAGCCATCTCCAAGTAGAAGCAATACGTCTTTGAAGTATAGAACAAAAAGCAGCGGGCCAAGGTTGCTACCCTGTGTAAGTTCGTAAAAAAACAGGAAGTTCTAGCATCAAGTTTCACTTGCAGAGACCTGTCTGTTAAATACGAGCACAGCTATGATGTCAATTCCGACGTACCGAGTTTGGATAGCTTCGCCAACAGAATTTCATGGTTGATTGTATCAAACGCTGTTTTTAGATCAGTATAGACCACGTCTACTAGTGCCCCTTTCTCCAGTTGCTCAAAACAGGTCGTGGTAAAATCTAGAAGATTGGTGGTAACCGAACGACCAGGCATGAAACCATGTTGGTCGCCAGAGATGTAGCATTTGGTGCGCTCGAGAATGACACCACTCACTATTATCTCAAACAATTTAGAGGCAGATGAGAGATTAGTTTTTCCCCGGTAGTTTTTAACGTCACGTTTGTCTCCTTTCTCGTGTACCGGAACCATTTATGACTCCTTCCAGACTGCGGGCAATTTCGATTCGGCAAAAGATTTATTGAAAATCCTGCAGAGCGGCTCGAGAAGACCTCTATTGGTGCGACAATACACTGAAGACGGAATACCATCTGGTCCAGTCGAGAATGTACATTTCATTTTCTTGATGGCATTGTTTACCATCACGGGCGTTATTTCAAAAATAACGTCTACGTTGAAAACAGCGAAGTCAAGTTCATTCGAGATAATAGTTTCTGCAGCAAACACTGACGAAAAATGAGTAGCAAAAAATTCACATTTTTCCTTACTTATAGACGTTTCAACATCGTGTAGTCTGTAGTCTATTTTTTCGGATTTTTTCATTTTTCAAAATCAATACACGGCAAAAAAACCGTTACGCATTCGTGATCAATATCATGTGAATTCATGATATAGTTTCCGTAAACGTGATCGAGAAAATCTATATCAAATCTATGAAAGAAGTTCACTCCTGTTAATCGCGGCCAGTAGTTTCGTAAGGGTTTAGCGAAAACAAAATAAAATCATGAATTCGTGATATCAAAATAGTGATTTCGTTCCGATAACCATGAAGTAACGGAAATTTATAGCTGTCAATTCATTTATTTTGTTTTGGTTGGTCGGTTGCCCGTGGTAGTCGATCGTCCGTTGTGAAGAAATTAGATGTCCTTGGCACTATCGCAACGATGGATATTACTTCCGTCACCCTGAACCTAGTAGGGATCCCCGAAAATTGAATACAATTCTTGGCATTTTTCAACGAGGCCATTTTGATTGATACACTATTTCTGACCAACAGCCAATGGAAGGTGATGATGCATCACAACATTTTGCTGTTTGGACGAGCTGCAGCGACTCCGCTTTAGCTCGAATTAGTGCGAATTTGAATAGTGCTTGTGTGAGAAAAACTTGCATTTTTTTGGTCGTCCTAGACATTTTCCCCACCTTGCATGTACTTTTTATTTTCCCGCTGTAAAGGGTGAGTTGAGAATAATTGCGAAATTTTAGAATGATTAGTAAATCGGCTATAGTTATCGAAATGAAGCCAACTTTTTACAGTGGTTCAGTATATGCATTTATTTCAGCTTACATGCATCGCTTAAATTTCAGGATTCGTGAGAACCGTTTGATGGGAAACATCACACTCGTTCGCTATTCTGTTAGCAACCGGAGATGGCTATTGTATATCGGTGGAGGTCATGCGAGTGAATGAATTTTCGCATGCTTGATTCCGTCTTCCGTTTATTTTTTGCTTCTCCAGAATCACTCGGTTGTTGACTTCGGTATAGGCGTCATACTAAGTAGCCGATTTCACACGTCGTTATAAGTTTGTCCACCACTTATTAGAAATATGTCTGAGTGCATCGATTTATGAACGCAGATCAGAGCGCATTTCATTGCCAGGTGATGTTCAAATCATTCATCCCTCGTTGTCTATCGAGATTACACACTTAGAAATTATGAATTTTACACGAGACATAATTCATGTTTGTGAAAAGTCGGGGAACGTAAAGAAAGATTTCGTGTAAAATTATGTCTCCTGAAACTGAGACATATACGCAATTCATTCGCAATGTTTGATTGAATTTATTTTCTCCTCTCTTACAACTCATTCTTATGTGCTAAAGGATGCTTGCATGTGTCGGTCTCAGGGGACAGAAATTTACATGACATTTTGGTAGTGAGTACCGATTTCAGATACTAAAGAAAATTAAGGTAACTGTCCGAAAATCGTTTGCGATTTTCGGTTCACATGAAACGTAGCAAATATCCGCAGAGACATTCATTTTCTTGCATTTTTAAATGCTGAAAAGGCAAACCTTCAGCTACAACGCAAATAGTATAAGAATTCACTCTAAGTAATTTTATTGCAGTCGTACACACTTAGAAATTATGAATTTTACACGAGACGTAATTCATGTTTGTAAAAAGTTCGGGAACGTAAACAAAGACTTCGTGTAAAATTATGTCTCATGAAACCAACACATACGCAATTCTATGAAAAATGGGTTTGATTGGATTTATTTTCTCATCTCTTTCAACTCATTCTTATGTGCTAAAGGACGCTTGCATGTGTCGGTCTCAGGGGACAGAAATTTACATGACATTTTGGTAGTGTGTAGAAAAAGACAAATTTTTTTTTATTGAGATTGTGGAGCACTGTGAATGCTTTTCCCAACCGCCCAACCATGAAGATCATAATTTCCAAAAGATGAACAACTCTATTCAGGAACTTGGATCGTTCCGTGGTACTATTAAGCTGACGTAAGGGGCGTTTATGAATCTTTCTTGAAGCCAAATTCATAAAATAATCAGGACAACTGTAGTGGTCTTCAATTAACGAATATAGCTGGACTAAATTCTTGAGCGGCTTATCTTACAATTTTCAAATATTTAGTGAGATTTGATCATTTAAAATCAAATACAGCATGGAGCGTATTTAAATTATACTTACGATTAGTGCATTTAGATAATTTGATTGAATGTCCCATGACTTTCTTTTACGTCATGGCATGCAAATTACCATTTAGAGTTTAGAAAGTATCATACAATTTTCAAAACAGACGTGTCAGAACAGAATGTTGAAGCGAAAATTTCAAAATTTGCATCAGTCTACCCAGTTCACCATACTGGTTGTCACGAATGTGGTGCTCTGCTATCCACACAAGCTAACTGCTTGCCAAATCATGTATTTTTCGGCAAACCTTGACATCTTCTGCTTTCTAACGTCCTCAGGGATATAGAATTGATGATCAACAGATTAGAACAGGAGCCCGGAAGCTGCCGAGAGTATATTTTTAAATACATCTCGTCATTTATAACGATAAAATGCGGTTGCACGTGATTTCCCCAGTATATTCTGCCGTTTATCGCGGTTCGGCGCCGTATCCACTTTGTATAGGGTGGCAAAGGATGCTTGTCAGTGTTTTTTTTAGTCTCAGTTTATCTCTTGTACAGTTTTGTTTACTGATATGTGCATGTTTCGGATGTGATTTGCTTTGCAAGATTGTTTGCTTTGGTTACGCTATAAACATTTACGCAAAACGAGATTTTGAGACGGCTTAAACACATCGGTGTGGACGAGACATTTATCTTCTTCCATAAAAAGATACAACGCGGCAGGTACGTACAAAATCAACCAAAGGACCTCATCAAACGGTAAGGACCAAAAAGAAGGCGAAACACGCGAGGGTGTGAGTTCACCGAAATCCTACACAATGAGGACGAGCGATGGACGAAGATCTGAATATTTTCCATATGTCGATCCAGAATATCATCCATGATTTGAAACTCAAATCGCATAAAAAAGAGCGAATTCATGGATTAACCGGAAAACAAAACAAGGTTCGAGTGATTCGAAGTAAGAATGATAGAGTGTTCCAAAATGTGTCGAGAGTAATGGTAAGGGGTGGAATTTCAGAAAACGTAGAGCTTCGACGACTCGAGTCAGGAGTCAACACTAATCACTTCATCGAACATGTTATGGAGAATCAATTGTTACTCCATGCCCCGATATTGATTCCAGAGGGAAATTACTGTTTTCAACAGGATTCAGCCCCTTCCTATCAATCGAAAGCAACACAAGAGTGGTGTTGCCGAAATTTGTCCCATTTCATATAATCACGAGAACTGCCTGCCTCATCGGCAGATCTCAAACCTTTGGATTTCGTTGTATGGGGATAAATGCTTAGTAAAATAGGAAGCACAAAAGGTAACACTATTGAATCTTCGAGCTGAACATGTAATTTATTAATAATAAATAAAGTTGTCGATTTTAAGTCATTCGCTGTGTTTTAAGAACATTTATTTTACTGACAAGCAACCGTTACCACCCTGTACTTGATTGGTCTTTCACGTTTTTTCGCATTTTGCTCGAAATTCTTGCTTAAATGCAGGTTATTTAGCAAATCCGAACAGGTTCGATTCCTCTCGGGAGCTTGAACTATTCGATTGTGATCCTTTTGAACACTTTTTCATTCCGATCGATAGTCAAATGTTATACTGATTTAAATCACGAGTTAACGTTGATTTTATCATTCTCAGTTTCCTGCTGATGGCACGATGATAGAGATTCGGAGGAACGTACTCGAAATATGTTTTCGCCACTGCTGCTCTCCCGAATTCATCTTCGATTTAAGGATTGCACAGCTGCTGGTGCAACAAGTGTATTCTCTCCGATTTGGTGGATGATTCTTGTTTATAAACAGGAATATTGCAAAAGAGATTTGGCAGTTGCTATCACAGACAAGATACATCAATGTCCAAAGCGAGCTGCTCAACAGCAAGTGGCAAAGCAATTATGATTCCAGGATTTCAAGAAAATTTCCACCTCTTCCATATACATGCCTTAGAAAGTTTACCTTTGACCCGTTTTCTTTCAATTTTCACCAAGGCTGGTACAAATCATCAAATTTGCTTCCATAGTTAAATCGATGCTTATGATATAGATTTATTTAAATTTAATTAAGAGTAGTCGATAATAGCAACATGAAACAGGAAGCACGTTTTCTCTGATGGTGGAAAGAAAATGTATTTCAATAACTTTTCCTTGAGCTTTTCGCGTTCATTTATATACTGGAAGCCTTTCAATATAATCAAACTGTCGCCCTCCCGAGTCTTTTGTTTTGGCATTGCCTCTTTAGTATTAGAACTAGATTGGGCCGATGGTGAATTTGTCGAATAATAAGTTCCCGTCCTATTCAAACAGCTTCAGGCAAATTAAGTTTCATGTTTATGATTATTTAGGGCAATAATAATAAATCGAGACCACTTTGACGCCATCCTTCGTTAAACGGCAAAAATCGGATCCTTTCATCGCAAGTCATAATCCAAATTTTCGATGACACATCTGCCAAATCGACACCGAAGACGAATAGCTTGGTTCGCTGGGTGACCCTTTTGTGCATAAAGTTGAAATTGCTGTGGTTAGCGGTCGATTATGACCATGCCTGTTTGGTCATCCGGAGAAATTAAATTTCGTTTCCCGTCAACAGTTTGATCTGGGGTTCGATTTCGAGTTCAACTTTATCACATGAAAAGTGAGAGCAAGAGCGTGAGATATGTTCTGTAACGTCGTAAACCACTAGACCAAATGGCCATGGTTGGAATAATTTTATGCCAGTGGTTTCCCAGTCAAGCGTATCGCCGGTTGGGTTTGGACAGAATTGAGAAAATATTCGATTGCCGATGCTTTTTCATTTTTAACAAAATTGTGCGTATGATGCTCTTTTGGTGACAGATTATCTGCTAGTATTAAAATGTGGTTTAATACAGTAGGTTCCTAATGCCTCTCTTAACCCACTTAGTAAAGATATGTTCCTCACTTTGAATCAATTCGTACAGGATTTTAGTGGTAGATCCGCAGATACCCCGCAACCCCCCCCCAAAAGGTAATCTACCAGCGATACGGGCTATCGCAGCACTAATTTACATAAAAAACGCAGAAGGTCTTGCTTACTATCTACAGTAGAGTGCAGATAGGTAACATAACGGCTGATCAATTAATATATACAGAATATATAGGGAAGATGTACCTATATTAAATTCTTCAATCTTCGTAAAGTTTTGAAGGGAATATCTTCTCATCAACATGAGACCCTAGGAGTGGACAGCAATTTCTGCTAGAACCGAAGATATGAAGAGAAAGTATTGATAGTTCCGTTAGATTTTAAGCCGCAGGCCGTGAAAATTTAATGGAAGCAGTTAATTGAATGGAAGCATACACCTACAAAATGAGGGGTGTTCAAGTTTTTAAAATGCACGAGCAAAAAAACTACATCATATTTGAGTCGACTTAGTTTTGACCGTTCCATCCTATATGATGTAAAATACTCCTCCCTAATCCAAGACGCCAAGTAGTTCACAAAACCGGCGTTGTTTCTGGATCGCTAGTGGCTAGGTAAATCCATCGGCTGGTTGTTCTTCAGTCGGTATATAATATAATTTTACATATATAACATAATTACTTTTTCTTGAGATCAGCACATGCATCGAAACATCTACACGTCTGCACAAAGCGGAAACATAAGAAGCAGCGTAAACTTCGACTTGATGGGAATGCGATTCCTTCTGTGAAAAAGGCAACCATTCTCGGTGTAATCATAAACACCAGATTCAACTTTTACCAACACACAGTGGATATCAAAGGAAGATGCCAGAACCGACTGAAACTTTTACGTGTCCTAGACGGAAGGATACCTGGTGGTTCGAGAGTGACGCTTCAGTAAATCGGAAAGACGACGATACTTCCAGTCGTATTCCACGGCTGAAGACTGGTAAGCAGTGGCAATGACAGAGTTTAAAAGATGTCAGGACCAGTCTACAACAGCATGATCTGAATAACGTCTGGGGCGTTCCGAAGTGGCCCGATACTGGCTCTGTGTGCCGAGTCAGGGGAAATTCCGTTTAATCATTTGGCCTGCAAACGTCTGATCGCCAAAGCATCTAAGCTGGAGGAGAGGAAGACACTAGGAAACAACATCGGAACATGGCCATTAACAATTTGCGCACAAGCATGGTTTGAGGAGTTAACGGGTCATGGTATGGTCAAATAAAAGGTCATGTCCTGGTTTTACCAAGAATTTTGCCACTCAACCGAAGCTGGAACGATAAGCCGCTATATATTGACCGCTCATTTCTAGCTGTGTTCAAGGTGAGTGAACCTGTAAGTAAGGCAAAAGCGAACTTTTCTCCATATTAAGTAAACCAAATACCAAAGATATCAACAAATTTTCACGGACGGATCGGTAGACGAAGAGGAGGACGTTGATTTTGGAATAGTGGACGGAGAACGAGATCGTCGCGCTCGCCTACCGGAGGAATGCACTAGTTTCTCGGGAGAAGTGGGGGCCATTACGCTGGCTCTAAGGACAGTAAACTTGGTGATCAAAACCGTACTTTTCACAGATTCAGCAAGTTGCCTTGAAGCTGTCGAGAAGGGTAAGTGTCCACAGCCCTGAATTCGGGAAGCACAGCGGGAATTGGAGCGAACTGGTGCAACGATCTGTAGGATACCGGGACAAACAGGAATAGTAGGCAACAACAAAGCGGACACTGTGACTGATCAAGAACGAACAGCCCAGTTGGAAACTTGAGATCCCAGCGGTTGACCGGATTATATGGAGCAAGCGGATCTTGATTGATGTGTGGAGACCCAATGTTTCCAAGCAAGGGAAGTGAAACGGCGAAAGGTTAAACTTTTGTACCGCACTGCCCCGGGAATAGCTTTGGAACTGTTCACAACATCGGGGTAATTAATTAACGCGCAATAACAAGCTAAAACTACATTTATTCACAACACATTAAAACGGTACAAGCAAAACTGTTATGGACGTTTTCAAGACTAAAGATAAACAACAAAAAAACACAACCACATTAAAAATCCATGTATGCGCATCTTCAGCATCGCACAGTGACAGCTATGCTGCCGTGTGCGAGCCCTGCGGCTTTGCGCTGCTTCGGTTGGACGTGATCTTCCGAAGACATCATATGTCTAAAGTTAACGGTTTTTGAGTTATCGATTTTTGTCGCGAAATCTGTCCATTCGTACCATAGTGCACTGTAGCGTTATCGAAACGGCGCGCTGTACAGTGTGCATGAAAGAAAGAAATAAACGAGTTCATTTTAGAGTTTCAAAAATGCATGCCCCTAATCGGTCCACATTCAGCCGGGTCTCGTACTGCAGCATTATTGGCCGCACTGCGTCCTTCTCCTCCAAAATGTTCCACATACCCGACGATGTTCTCAGCTGACACGAGTTCGAATCTCATCCCCGGATAAGTTACGAAAAAAAACCAAACCGGGGTTTGAAAATTTAGTTAATCAAGAAATAGATAGTATATCAGAAATGGGGGATCTATGAAAATCGTAAGATTCTTCACAACAATAACAATTCCGGGGTAAGAAAGTTAACAAGGGCAAGCGCTATAAATTTGGCTACCTTGTTGTTCAAGTCTCAATATCGTAAGTTTGTTCGTTTCAGAAATATCCAATTTAATTAAAAAAAAGTTATTTTCAAATAGTTCCCTATTAGCCCCACATTAACGTAAGGTGAGTTTTGGCAGAAGCGCAACTTTCTGATAGATTGCACCTGTGTGTTTTATCAATTAACGATAACTGTGACAGTTTTTGGATAATATTCCAGTACTTTTATTCTGCAAAATTCAATTCAAGTGAATGGACGTAATGCCAGATAGATTTTTACGTTTCTAAGCCAGCGTTGGTGTTACTCTGCAGCTTTCTGTATGTACGACTTTATAAGCCTTTATTCAACATTTCATAATTATTAGTTAATCCAAATAAAGCCAAGTTGGTCCAGATTAACTAGAAGTCAAAATTCAATTACTTACTGCACCGAGACACGAGCTGGACATTGTAACCATATTGGTCAATCTCAAACCTACCAACTTCGCTAGATTAATATTTAAGACAGTAAGCATTAACTGGTATTATCCTCGAATTAATCCCGATTAAGAATGTCCAGTTGCTTGATATTATTATCGGATTCACCGGGAAGGATGTTAAAAGTTTACCGCGGAAAAATGTGTTGATTTAGTTCGCAAACTAGAAGATGCCAGCTGCGTGCCTCCTCGCTTTGGATTACAAAGTATATTATTATATCCTTTGCAATTATCATGCTTTGCCTGTCATGCTTCTGTAAGGTGCATTTGGCCCACCATAAATTTAGTGTTCTAGATGCACTTCCTCGATTATTGATTGAAGGTTTCAGTGCCGCTACCTATGTGTGAGTTTATATATTGTGTAACAATCAAAAACATACTCCATGACCAGGAAAGCTGAGAAAATTCCCACCGGAATCGTTTCTGGCTTGGTTATACCGTGCATTTACCAACTAGGCTGTCTGAGGCACCCAACTTAGCGTTCAATGATGGAGAATACTAACATGAGTAAAATAGAATCGATGTAAGGCAAAAATGTAACATGATTTACGACTGTGTAAAAAAAGTTTCAAAACTAGCAAGTTGAAGTGGGCATTCATCGGGTGGAAATAAAGTAAATGTCTTCTTGCTTGGCCCGTGAGGAACATTCAATTTATGGCTCATCCAACCACCGTAGACAGCCACTGAAAGCTATGATCTATAGTACCCACTTGGTAAGTAATTACTCCTTCATGCATTTGTCCAGACATATGGATCGAGCGCGTATGTCACCAACAAAAAAAGAATCCCACCATGGAATATCGAACACCATTTAATACCAGTTATACCAACATGAATGGAATCGAACATAATATCCTTGGCAAATAAAACTTGTCGCTGATAAAGTAAACCCATCCATCGACAACTCAAGCAACAGACAAACGGTCACCAAAAATAACAAGGACGTGGTTCCGGATGGAGAATCAATAAGATAACGCGTACTAACCATTTTCCTTGACGTATTCACTTGGTTGATGTTTGGCAGGGAAAACCGGCACCGGTTCGGAGCAACATTGTTTGCTTCAAACAAAGTGAGCGTAACCATAATAATAATTCCTTCAAATCAATAAGGGACAAATTGAAAGGCTACTTGATGCGCTATGTTTTTTCACTTTCGGTATTATTATTTTTCCAAGAAGCTATCGGCCAGCTTTAGAACAGGGAAGGAAGTCTGGGGAGCACAGAGCTAAGTACACAGTTCAGCCAATTAAGCACGTTGTTGGAATAATGTGCTCGGTGCACGTCACAAAGTCAAAACTCTGCTAGAAGATTGGTTTTCGTTTGACTGGAAGCAGGAAAAAAGATTAAAGAAATACGAAATGCGTGCTAATCGTTGGGCATTTAGTTTTCGTTGAATCATCAAAGTGTCTTGGAACGACAAAACATCTAAAGGCTTCGACGCTGTTTTGATGAGATATGCGCTACTGAAATCGTAAAGTGGAAATGTATTACGTTTGATTGCGTACCGTTTTCTATGAAGAAGGCCCTATGTTTTGCTTGACCTTATTGTGCCGTTGATCGCTATTATGAGAAGACCATTATAATATCGTACTGATCTTACATATCGATTGAGTGAAACATTTGTCACTTCCAAATATCGGAGAATAATAATAACTATGTAAAACTATGCGGTACTTCATAATTTTACATAGTTATCACTATCACATCACTATTCTATTATAATAATTTTTTTCATATTTATACTGCTGTCTAGATTTCGGCCAATACTTATGTAACTTAAAGTTACTTCACGAGTTAATGACACCCAACCAGCAGAGAACGATGATAGCACATGTGACATAAACTATTTAGTGATAAAAAAACTGAACTTAATCGACCCATAAATGCACATTGTTTGTGCTTTATCACCCGTGTTTGTCGCAATAATGAGGTGATTCAATTAACTGTCAACTGAACTTCACTTACCTATTTTGCCTAACAACCGTCGGGCAACCTGTAGCAGGTTCTGGCACTGATAACGTACTCGCTTTTCCTCGAACAAATCGAAAGCCGTCAGCATGTGACCGAGCACGTATCTGCAAGGAAACAACATAGTTTTACCATTTTAATTGATTTGGTCATTTTTGAGATTCAATTCAATGAGTGGTCTAAACTAATTAATGTGATTAAGCAAAAGCAGGACCGTCCATTACCCTTTCACGCAAGATGACTAGTTTTGATCCTTTCATTTGCAAATGAGTGTCATAATGATATTCATAGCATTGAACCAACCGAGAAAACTTTCAGATCAGATTATATCATGGTGTGTACAGAAGTGAAATGGTTTCCCGTCAAATAAGTGTGATAGAAGAGGAATGACAAATGATGACCTTTTTGTTACGTTTTGAACTGTGACGTCCGTCAACGGCCATTGACCATAAATGCTGCTACTGAATGATGGTGACACTTAATCATTATTATTCAAACATTGCACAATGATGTGAAAGCCGTCTTGAGGAAGTGAGACAGACTGCATTTGACCAATCTGAACGTAATTTGTTTTATGGTTCAAGCATGACTATCTTTTTCTTGATATGTTTTTGACTAACATTAGCCTTAGATTGTAGTTTATTTAACCTGTATGTTTTAGATTATACAGTTTTAGATTTTGATTCCAGTATTTGTGTTTTTTTTTTTCATCTTCTTGGAATTTTTTTTTAGTTAGAAGTAAACAACTTCGAAAAAACATGTGTTTTTAGATCATACTTTGAATTTCCGTACCCTCTTTCCATAAAAAAAAAAGTTATTCTCACTAACCTTGAGACGGGTGCGAGAAATCGGTTCTACCTTTCTAAACTTTACTTTTAACAACATTGATGTATACTGAAAAAGAAAACTTGACTCTGTAAAGTAAATTCGAATGAGCCTGTATAAATGAATGAACTAGTTAAAAGAATAAAAATATTCTTATATCTTACTCTTTTGGTTGGTAAGTCGCTTTTTACTAGGTACTTTATCTTCAGTTTAATTCTCTTCCAGAACCGAGACCAAAGACATAAAATACGTTAATTTTGAACAATGGCGGTCCATCCGTGCACCTGCACAACCGATCAAAAATAAAAATAAAATATTCTTTTAGCAGCTCGTTGCAGCGTTGTTGTTTTTTTTTTCATTATTAGTGACACTTAACACCAAGGTTCATTCGTGTCAGTTAGTACATGTAATTTAATTGTAATTAAGATGTTTGTACTAATCTTTAATTTCTTTTCTGGAATTTGCATCTCTTCTCTGTCTCTATTTCTACTATCATTTCTCACCATCTCGCTTTGTATATTTTTTTATCCACTTTGCTTCTCTTCTTCTGTTGCATTCATCCGTTTCTGCTCTTTGATTAATCATCTTCCACTTCTCCTTTTCTGCTGCTAATCTTCTTTTTTTTATCTCAATATATATTTATTCTTCTGTTTGTTTTCCTGCTCCGTTCTTCTGCTTGTTTTCTATGTTGCCGTGATCTGCTCCTCCTCTTCCAAATCTCCATTTTGTTTCTTTTCTTCTTCTCCTTATTTTGGTTTTCTTCTTTCGTGTGTTTTAGCGTTTTTCTTCTTCCATTCCTTTCACTTTGTATCTTTTCTTTCGTTTCACTTTTTTTTCGCTGTTCTTCTTTTGCATTGTTTCTTCAACCCTCTCAATCTCTCCATCAGGACCATCTTATCTGTTTTTTTTTTCTTTTTCTGCACTTCTTGCTCCACCCATTCCACTGATTGTTAAGCAACCGTGTAAAGTTAGAGGTCATAAGCGAGTTTATTATTCTTATTGATTCTGTTTCCTGCTACCAAGTGCAAATATCTAGAACTAGATTTTAGAGAAAAATACCACAACCGTGCCAAAGTGAATTTTGATTCGGTGTGCAGGCCTAGTTTGTAAATTAATCGGTGCAAGAAGAGTGTATTAGACACAGATATCATGTTACTACCGGAAGGTTTCCGACACGTCGGCGACGGCCGGGTTGATGTGGACGAGTGCCGATGGCAGCAGCTGCGGGTCCAGCAGGACTTGGCCATCTAGGACATCGAGGAGAGCTGGTTTGCAAAGCAACAAATAATTTATTTCTACCATATTTTGAAGACAATAACTAATATCCTGTTTTATTTTATTTTGTCTATTTTGTTTTGTTTTTCGTTATATTTGTCTATTTTCAGTCACATTTGAGCGGTCTATTGCTTTTGGCGGATAGTGTAGGTATGTACTTTCAGCGTATCGTTAACCAAAACGAACCCTGCTGCTAACCTTTCCCCAACTATCCAACATCCCAGTGATTTCTCGTCGAAGTGCAGAGGATTTCTCGGCTTCCTCCAAAGCGAGTATCATGTCAACACGTTCCTTCCCATTCCCTACTTGACCAGCATTCGGGCACGGCCGGCGCCAGTTTTTACACATTGAAGATGTATGTTAGTCCCAAACATCATCTGTTGGTTCTTTGTGCAAATACAGCTGATCTGGCAATAATGGAATTGCATCCGTGGGCGGTCAATCATGCTCATGCTCATGCTCTTCTTGCTCCACCCATTCCACTTTGCTACTACTTTCTTCTTCTCCTTTTCACTTTTTCCTGCTTTTCAGTCATCCATTGTGCCTGCCGTTCCGCATTGCTACATCCTCACTATATCCTGCGTCGACTTCCCTTTTCAGCGTTTTTTCTTGCATCATTGTATTTAGTGTATTCTGCTTCTTTTTGTTCCTCGTTATGCACTTTTCTTCATAATCCTTTTTTCTCATTTAGAGCATTTGAAATAGGTTGGTTTCTCGTAAGCATTCAAATAGCCGCTTCTCACAGTCATCATTGTTTCTCAGCGCCGTTGGAAGGTTTGTCGGGTCGATTCTATATTTCGCTCTATTTTCGTCATATTTTCTTCAGAGCAGAATTATGTGTCGAACATTGATTACCGTCCCAAAGCACTCGCATATTGCTGGTGATGACTTCTTTATTAGAAACTCAGGTGTGAGCCTTCTATGGCCGATGCGCAGTCGAGGGAGTACTCGCTGGTCGGCAGAACTTCTTTGATCGTACCACTTTTCGGTCCGCTCTTTACTTCTCTCAATATTACGTCAGTTTGATCTACCCACCTATTCTCCTACACCTTACGAATCCTTTGGCTAATTGCTCTAGTGGATTCTCGGGATAGCTATGTTGATTGGCGGTCTATTTCAGCCCCCATTGACGAGCCGGTCAGCTTCTTCATTGCCACGAATCCCGGCGTGGCCAGGGATCCAGCAAAGTTTAATGTGATGTGAAATGTGATTTTCCACTTTATATGGTCAAAAAGTAGCTAGCCGACCCCGAAAAGATCACAGCCTCATTCCGTAATACAGAGTTCAGAGCCGATTTGATGGCGAAGGCCTCGGCTGAGATAACGCTGTAGTGTGATGGAAGCCCTATCGTTTCCTGGAAGTTTTCGCTGAGAACTCCTACCCCAATAGTATCGTGGCATTTAGATACGTGGGTGAAGACAATAGCACGGTGGAATCGGTTAGCTAACAGTTCCTGTACAGCGGGTCGTATTATTGCCAGCGGGTCTCTTGCCTTTTATTTTTTTTTAAATTCCCACTCGATACGCGGCCACGCCCGACAGCGTATTTGGCAGTTCTATCCTATATATCTCCATGAGGCGATCAGATGCTTGACGAAAAATAGGAAGCTCAACGATCCTTCAGATTTTCTCCATAATCTTGATAGCACAACAGTGTTGTTTATCATACTAAGTGCACTAAATTCATCCTCCCTCACACCCTAGACTTGCAAATAATGCCATACGCAATTTTGCAATTTTGCCCAGAGGGAGCTACCCCAGCGTAGTGGATTACATTCATACCTCTCACGCCAAAGTCACGAGTTCGAAGCTCACCCCGGACAAGCCACAAAAATACCCAAAAGGAGTTTAAGTGCCTTCGATGAGAGATGAACCAGCCCGAGGCTGAAAATAGTAATGGTAATAATGAAACAACAACAACCACAATTTAGTCCATCTTGATCCACAGAGCGTTTTATGAAATACTTGTGTTCCGAAATATATTGTTCGAAGCAAAAGCTGATTTGTTCTAAACTTACTTCTCTGTATAACTGAGTGACTTCAAAGAGAGCCATCACGCGGTCAGCGTTGTTAGAATGGAGCTAGTCATAAACCACGTAGACTACGTAGGAGGGGCGGTTGGACCAAAGTCTACGCTCCATACAAAATTTAAAAAATAATGTATGGAGAAAAGTCTACGAGAGGGGTTCTGAGATTTTCAAAAATGAGTACGTGGTTTCCATAGTTTTTAATAACAAAAAAATATGTCTTTCTTATTGTCTAGAAATATCAAAAAAAAATATGAAGATGAGTGCAATTTATGACAAGGCAAATAATAATGCAAAAAAAAAATTAGAGGTAGGTTATATCAAGGATATAACCGCGAGGTTCACGTAGGACCGCGTAGGTGTATAGTAATAATGGTATCATTTAATTTAACATATGGTTGGTTAGTATTGTAATGTTTTAATTTCAGTATGTGAGTTTACATGCGGTTGTATAATCGAAAAACTCTTAAAATCCAACTCTTCGAACTGTCTAAATAATAACAGCGTGTTGTTATTTTTAATGTATTACTAATAGTAATGAACTTATACCCAAGCCAGCATCAGCACTGGCGCCATTAGTACCCTTCGTATGTTTCTTGCGCAGTCTGTACTGCGTCATGCTTCCATTTCTTCTTCTTCGTAAATTTCTCGTGACACGAAGTGTACGATTAGAAATTAATTCCTTTTTCAGGTTTACTTGGGATGCCAGAAAGTGATATATTCACTCCGGATAATAATTTTTACACTCGTCGTTTCCGACGGCAAGAAACTTGAGATGACTCTGAATGTCTTGTTGTCAGAAGCATCGTGTCCTACGCTTGTGGTTTGTCGTGGCCCGAAATTACCATCATTGCAGTGGTAATTCGACATTGCTCTGTCTCCCATACCACAACTGGGCGGACTTTGGAAGGCCGACAAAGCCTCGTGCCTCTTAGCAGAATATTTTTATTCAGTCTTACGATAGTCGTTAAGTTGTGCAGTGGCTGTAGGATCGCAATTGGCGGCGGCGAGCAGTCGTTGCCCAGAGAGGCGTTGGTGCAGTTGGCTGTTGTTGCCGATGCTCCCGTCAACCTCGCTGCGAGAAACATGGCTGCTGAAGCCTACGAGTTGGCCGGAAAAAGCCGCCCGTGACAACAACGAGACTAGAATTATCCCACGTCACCTGCAGATGGCCACCCGCAATGGAGAGATGAACTGAACCAAGAATACCAAGAAGAAAGCCCAAGTTTAATCGCGAACCATATTTCTGCCCCGTCAACTAAATCCGGGGCACCCGATTGAAGCACTCTGGATGGGGAGAGTGGGAATGCCAACTCCCCATTGCTAACAGTTTGTGAATAGAGGGCGGGCTCTTCTTCCCGCCCATTGGGGCATCCTCATGTTAGATAGCTCGCTCTTATGACCAATTGTTCAATCTTGTTGTTGGAAGGAGATTCTTTGTATTCCTTGTGGAAACGTATAAGTGATGTTGCCTATCGATCCACCCAACCCGTTTTTGGCCCTTCACACAATGGCATGATTAGGATAATCAGTGGTTATTGAAGCTTGATCAAGTCTAACAGAGAGGAGAGCCCATTGCTGTCGGACTTAGTTTCCGTGCTACAATGGGTCGTAGTACATACATCATACATCATACATCATACACAGAAAAAAATAATGAATTTTAACAGGCGCGTAAAATTTCCCCTTGTTTAATTTTAAGCCAAAGGAAGCGTAGACAACGAAATTGTTTGCAATTTTTCATGCGCCATTCAACAATGTTGACAATCTTTCATACAACAGACTAGATTCAGGCGTTATCTGGCTTAAATGTACATGGAATATCCCATTAATTTCTGACAAAAAAATTCCACCCCCCCCCTCCCTCCCCTTTACCCTCTTTTCCTTTTTTCCATAATTTTTTTTTCTCTAGCGTTCCTTTTATGTGCATTAGAAATGCAGAAAATTACATGTTTTTTTTTTCAAAACAGTGTACAATCAAGCTAAGGGTGTATAGAATCACAGCAGGCATTGGTGGTCAGGGTAAGTTCATTTGTTGGCATCACGGTTTCACCGTAGCAAGCGCGTCGTGATTGGATCCTGCACGCGCAAAACGAAAAAGCGTTGAAACCGAAAATTTCCCCATATACCGACTTAGTTCCCAAATAAACGAATTCAAATCACTTACCTAAAAGTATCCTCGATGTAGAACTGGTACCTCGATCGGGATTCGCTGTTTCCAGCTATACATACGAACAGAGCAATTTGCTGCTGCTGTGGATGGGAATGATTATTTTTACTGCTACCGGTGCTGTTGCCATTGCCATTAGTATAGTTCTGTTGCTGTGTGGAGCTGCCACCATCGAATGACGCAGTCGAGGATGTCGATGCAGTAGAAATCTGCGTCTGAAGTTTGCTAACTCTGGGACTTTTAATATCGTATATGAGAGTATTGTGTTTGTTGCCTACCACCTACAAGACAGGGAAGAAAGAAAGTTCATTGGTGAGCTTGAGAGCGAAGATTAAAACTTATTCTACAGTTGTTTTTCCGTCAATTAAGTGACATGAGATGCTTGGTATGTGAAGAAAGCAACTGAAAAAAGGTGAGATTTTTGATAACGAGAGAACAAGGTAACATAAGGTGCACAATGTTTCTGTTATTTCGAATTTATTTTATTATCACCTTCTTCTTCTTTCTTGGCATTTCAAGCTTATTGCTTTTCACAATAAGCTTACAGTCTGCTCTTAACTTAACATTCAGAATGCACAGCTTTCGATCCCTGTAGCATTATTTTGCATTCCACGAAAGATGTCTAGACCATACCGGATGCGAGCCCTGCTACCACCATCATGATTTTGACTTTGCTCGCCTTTACAAACTGAGCACTTTTACCAACATTTAACTTCAGCAGAACGAATAACAATAAAAATCGAACTCTCCTTTTGCTACTGTGTTGTTTCGTGATGTTTCAGCTTCAGTAATAATGTCGCAATAGTTTTCAAAATTTGTGCTGCAGAAATAGTGAAGTAATACAGCATATAAGTCATCGCCTATGGAATCTTCAAATCACCTTAATTCACACTTTTTGTTGTTTGTGAAATTGGACCTGTAAGCGTCAATCACGCAGTCCTCAGAGAGAAGTATGATGAATACGTACGTCAGAAAAAATGACGCCTTTCTGATGTTATGAAATTGACGATGACGATGATTCAATAATCTCTTTAGTTTGGCGGGAGCTGGTAATAAGCTAATTGCGAAAACAAGATTGCAAACATCAAGAAATAAGAAGACTTGCACAATTTATAAATTATTTTCCCCACATCTAAATTCAAGCAACCATAATTAAAAAGAGAGAAATCTACCGTGACGTTCAGCAAGAATAGGGCCAACTCATGTGGAAAGATATGGATCTCACATTGAACTCTGACCGTTCAAACAGTGGACACAAGATACCAAAAAAATCCACTTATCTCCAATGCCAGACAAAGTCCAAACGGGTTCATGTTTGTCAGAAATCACCCGGGGTTAGAACGGTGGGCTAGACAGTGTAACCAATACACGAACATATGTAGTAATACACCAGTCAACGAAAATTTCAGCTTCGGATCAAACCTTCAAGCTACCATAAGTCACCCAAACATCCGGAGGAAGTGGACCAAGTAGCAAGGGCAGAAACGATCAAGATCGATTGAGAATTCCCCACATACATTGCCCTGTGCGGTATTATTCTCACCGAACATTTTCCAGGCCACTGGCTTCATTGATAGCCTGCCATTAAACAGGATAAACCGAGAGGAGAAATAAAAGATTATGGCTAACCCATTGTAAAATGATAAGGGGATTTCCGGTCGGTTGTGTTCTGATTGCATTCGAGCAACACTGGATGAGCTGGGTTCGTGTGGGTTTGCAGGTGAAGATAAAACTGGATGGGTGGTTCGAATTATAGCTGAGCATGCTGTGAGTACGTAGGCATTTACTCGTGTTTACGTCACGAATTCAAACAGGATTTTTGCTAAAGGCAATGAATGTTATGAATATTATTGTTAATTGTTCAAAATACGAGATGAAAGTTGTTAGAATCCAATAATGACCGTTATGATGGTTATTCATGTTCACCTCTTCTAATTTCACCGGTGACGCATTAGGTCAGGAGGTATAAATTCACTATGGGTGATTCGAATTAAATCAAATAACATACATGTCGTCTTAGTTGGAAACATCAAAAGCATGTAATTTCCGATATTTTCGCTATAAAAAAATCGGAGCAGTGAGGCAAAAATATGATATAACGCCAGCTCCGGTGGTGTAGTGATAAGCGTGAATATGTTGAGCTCAATACAAAATATAATTGAGTGGATCTTAACGCCGTAGGAAAACATTAGACTTGATATATCTGAGTGAATCTAAACGCCTTTTTGCGATAGCGCAGTGCTGTATGTTATCTGGCTAGATTGCCAGATTGATCTGTAAAAATAAATATATTCGTGATGTTGACGATGACTCTTATACTCCTTACTTCCTATAACTATTGAGCGGTTACACACCACAACACGAAACAACATTTCTTTTTTAATTCATCAGCTAAGATCTAGCTAAGGGGGAGGTAGCTCATCAAATCTTTCGGTCCGCCTCTAAGCTTCTTGCTATGAAGTAGCAGGTGGGTCTCCACCGATTGCCTGTCGATCTGCCAAATTTGGAAGACGTCTGCATTGAGTTATCTCAGATTATAATCATCCATCCACTATATCACAAAACATTGCGATTGGTTGAGCGGATTGGAGATAATGAAATCATTGGGTATAGAACCAAGTCTCCCCTGAGTGGTTCTAAATCGATGAGCTTTGACATCAATAGAAGCAAAGTTGCCAGAACGCACGAAATGCATCTACGGACTCATATTTTTACCAGGTCTTTGAATCCTAGTTTTGGATGGATTGGCGTGGATTATTCTTTTTATTGTATTATTAGACTATTATATAACATACAACTAAATGTTTTGTTCTGTAAATTTCAAATTTCCATCTCAATTTCAGTGAGCGAGATAAGGTGCTATAACTTTGGCAAATTATAGCCAGACTTTTGGTTCAAATGCCAAAAGTCCACCCACAGGCAAAAGGAGTATAAACTAATATTTCTAGCATCTATGCTCCCAACGATAGATCACAAATTTTCACATTATTTAACTCTACAGAGTGCGGCAGAAAATAATGCGAAAATTTGTTCTATTTCTTTCAAAACCCATTTTCAACTAATTCAAGCAATAATATCAACATTTTCGAGTGCAGTTATCTTTATAAACTCCTTTTAAACAAATTTATTCAATGTGTCCTCCATTTTTATTAATAACATCCTCGAGCCGACGCCGGAAGCCAGAGCATGCCTTTCGGACGTAGTCCTCCGACATTGACTGCCATGTGCGTGTTATAGTTGACTTCCGGGTTTTCACACTAGAGTGTGATGTTTTGCAGGCTCGTGCTTCAACATATGACCAAATCGAATAATCCAACGGATTAAGATCTGGACTGCTAGAGGGCCACAAATCGTTCGGCCAAAACTTCATGTTATCGTTCAACAATTGTTGGGTTCGATTGGACGTGTGACACGGCGCTCCATCCTGCTGTAGGACAACGTTTTGGTCCTCGGAGAAGTTGGCCTTCACCCAGGGAAGCACTTGGTCCTTTAAAATACCGATATACACTTCGGTATTGATTTTAACTCCAGCATCAATGAAAACAGGCGGCATTTTCAAACCGTTGGACGCCATCAAGCCAAACATCATGACACCAGCCGGATGTTTGGTTTGAAATTTGAATTTCACTTTTTCCGGAACGTTCTCCATTTTCTGCGGTGAAATGAACCGGTCCGTGCGGCTGTTGGCCACAGCATCGATGCTGAAAAGCTTTTCGTCGGAGAACAGGATTATCATTTTTTCCTTTTTCAACAAGGAAAGCAATCTCTTGGAACGAGTCACTCGTAGTTCCTTGACCCGTTCCGTAATCAAGTGGCGTTTCACTCTGGCTCTGGAAGATGCATGCAGGTCTTCTTTGATGATTCTCCGCATGGATTTCTCCGAAATATTGGCTTCCTTTGCAAGTTTTCTTATGGAACGCACCGGGTTGCGAGCAATTTTTGCACGGACCGATTTGATCACGTTCGGCGTGCGTGCAAAGCGCGGACGTCCGCTTCCCGGCTTCCGCTGCTTAGGACCATCCTGCAGGGACTTTTTTATGCGGTAAACTGTTGCCAAATGGCACCCTACCACCTTGGCAATCTCTTTCGGCTTCTTCTGGGCGAGCAACAAACTGGTGATCACTTCTTTCGCGAACATTTTGACGAATTTGCAATAAAACAAATAGAATTTTTGGATGCAGCACTTGAAAGTAAACATAAACAAATACACTTTCGACAGAAATTAGTCACTAGCTACACGAATTAACCCAATACTCAAGTTTGAACATTTTCGCATTATTTTCTGCCGCACCCTGTATATGGGAGCGTTTGGTACAGGAGGTCCACGCTTTCTTCTTTTCCTTGATTCTAAGTAGTAGAGCGATTGCAGACACTTTCTGGAATCACTCTATTTCTTGGAGTCCTCTCTGCGGCACATGCTACGCAGTTGGCCTGGCCGGTGATAAGAAAAATGATGCATTCAAGAAGTCGTCATTTTCTAGGAGCCAATTCTTGAAGGCTGCGTTAGTGTGAGATTAGATTAGATTAAATCATATTTGATCTAGCTAAAACTTTGCACAGTTATTTCGTGTAATTCAAATTACCGCTTATTAAGTGATTGACTTTCCAGACGGACCTATCTAAAAATGCAACTGATGTTTTATAATAATTTTACTGTGAAAACGGTTCGTTTAAGCTAAATGGTGTCTTCGTCAAAGTTGTAGACAGATCGTAAATCAATATGCACTGCACAAAAAATTGTTTTTGTTACTACAAAAAGTGAAATTTATACAAAAAAATGACCACTTTTTTAATTTTTAGTATTGGATGGAATTAAGTTCAATATGCCATAGAAATTTGGTAATATTAAAAGGTGAAACAAGAAAAAAATATGACATTTCTAACATCTCATGGTGTTGAAATTTCCATGAGAAAACAAGGTTTTTTCCTATTTAAATCAGGAATTCACAATGTTTGTGTTTGCACTACGCATGAGAACATATGTCGCATTTTGCTCCCTTTGAAAAGAGTCAACCTTGATATAATTTTCACAGGTAACGGGGTATAACTAAAAAATGAGAATGATTTTAACATTCTCATATCAAACCACAAACGAGCACTGAGAAAAGAGAGATTATGTGAATCAATGCTCTCTGTCTCTCCAACATAATCGCACGTTTTGTTTTGTTCCAACTTGTTCAGTTGTGTTCAAAATGCCGTCGAAGCAAGAAGGATTACTTAAGCGAATTGCACAGTTCTATCAAACGAATATATATCACGGGAAAAAGTTCACTGTGAACCATTTTAAAACCGAGTATGTTCCAGTTTCAACCATCTTTCGTATCCTGGCATCCTCAGGAACAGCTCGTAGGAGTGGTAATGGGAGACCGGCTAAAATAACGGGCAAGAAAGGACTTAGAATGCTCCATAGTACTTTTAACAACAAGGATTCGATTACTCAATTCAGCAAAAAAAGTTCAAGACTACGCTACCTTACATCTGCAAGGCGTTGAAGATGATAGGAATAGTCAGCCACCAGAAATCAACAGCACCAGAACACACAGAGCAATAGATATCAACCGTAAAATCCTAATGCCGCTGGATCATAATTACGCCGCAAAATGTTTCGTTTTGGAGGATGAAAGCTACTTCCCAGGCTACGGTCGATATTATTCTGATAACATTTTTACTGCATTTCTGAACGTGAAATATAAGTTTAAGCATAAGTTTCAGCAGAAGGTGATGCTTCAAACTGCCACATCTGAGAGATAAATTTCCAAACCATGGTTCAAGCCCAGTGGTTTGGCTATTAATCAAGAAATGTAAAGTCAATGTTTGAAGAAAATATTGATTCCATTTTTTCAAACATATCATGCAGATGGAAATTACGTTTTTTGGCCGGGTAAAGCGTCGTCGCATTATTCAAGACAAACACAAGCCTTTTTGAAAATCCAAAACATCCCGTTTGTACCAAAAAAAACGCAAACCAGCGAATTTGCCCCAGTGTCGCGCGCTTGAAGATTTCTTTGGATATTTGAGTTCGCTGGTGTACAAAAACAACTGGAAAGCCAAAGACTGTAAACAACTGATTAATAGAATCAAAAGATGGATTCGCCAAATCTATAAAGAAGCTGTACAACACATCAAGACAAAGCTTCGTCGAACATCTGATGACGGACTATTCAAATGTTCATTACTTTTTTGTTTTTTTAAGTAAAGAGACGTGTCTTCAAAATAAATCAATAAGTTTTCCTTTGTAGAAACAAGTCTTTTTGTTATTGCGCTTAAGGAAAATTCTCATTTTTTAGTTATACCCTAACGAGGTACTGTCTACTGTGTAAAAATGCGGCAACAAAATGCTATCTGCGATGCTACGTTGCTTGTCTAGACTCTTTGTCATTAGGAAACAGTTTATCAGGAGAGTTAGAAGAAAAATCTACAGATCAGTTGTCATTTGAGCAAAAAATAACCACTGAGTAGATGTAACTTAGAAACTGTTTTTAGAAGGAAATATTTTCTAATCACCATTCTAAAAATCATCATAATTCGTTACTTCGCGTATGGAAAACACAAAAATAACAATTATATTTATGAACTATTGTTAAACCAGTAGATAATTTTGTTTCATTTTCATCCTTAAAGTTGTTAGAAACAAAGCAGTCCTACTTCTTAAAATCTACAATAAAAGTAATTTCAAGTTGATTTTTTAGCAATTGGTGATGTTTATAAAAACTATAGCTCCGTATTGCAGGATGGAGTGCAGTCTCATCGTTGGAATGTGCCACAAGCTACTATTCATCCATTCGTTACATATTTCAAAGAAAACATTCAAGTCGAACATTTTAGTTTCAGAATTATTTCTGAAGATTTGAGAAATGACACTATGTCCGTGAACTTGTTTATCATCAAAATGATTGCTTTTCTCTGCATGGAGAAAAATAAGAAAGCTGCATCTCAATAAAAGAATCGTTATTTTTTTTAGCTTATGCAAATTTAAACATAAATAAGGGGCTGCAAATGGCAGCAACCGGACAGGGGGTTTCTTCCGTAATAATAATATCACAACACAGTCTAAGGGTTTCATAGAGATATTATAATTTTCCTGTAATCATAAATAGTTACATTATTTAAGAGTTTTTGTAAGTGGATGCTGTCTATAGAAGGCTATAGAAGACAAACGCATCCGAAACGTATCAATTCTGGGCCAGCTATTAGAGTTGTTCTCGCACTTCTTGCTCGATCAACCGAGCGACTTTCTGGATAGTGGAGCTGCGCAGTCAACTAGGGATGGCCAACATAAGGAATTGACGCAGAATGGCATTTTTTTGCCACGTCGCATGGGAAAACTCCATTTGACGTTATTCGTGGAACAATAAAACGTATGGCTAAAAGCGCAAATTTAGCCAAAGAACGAGAGCATCCCATAAAAAAATCAAAGGAGATTTATGTCTGGGTAAATCAGAGAAAAAAAAGAGGATTTCACTAAATTATTATTTTGTTTTTCTACTGCAGATGAATATGAAAAAATGGCTTCAAAGCTAAGCGATTTATATAGTATTACAAAAACAATTCAAGGAATCCAAAAATTTCATTGTTTCATTCCGCTGTCAGTAAATAAAATCATTTCCAAACTGTATTCAAACTGTACTGATAATGCAAAAATATTTGATATTTTCAAAAAAAAAAAAGTATATATAACTAGAAATAGACACTTCCAATATTTAAGTAAAATAGCGATCAACTGTTTAAATACAGTTTTCAATATATGATAAACTTTTTTAAACTTCTTCTTGTTTAAATAAGTTGAGAATTTGTTTTTGGCCTGAATATAGTAGAACTAAATATGTTGTGTCACAGACTAGTTTGCTTGTCCGCAGCATTTTTTTTTTCACCCGCAGAAAAGAAGTCAAGGAATGGACCTTTGTCATTCTTACATATAAGTTAATATTTCATCAACATTAGAAAACGCCATATTTAAAAAAATATTGTTAATTTTTTTAAAATATGGATGTTTGTAAGAGTTTAGTTTATGAAAAAAACTTGAGTGTTCCTTAAAGAATAAATTAACTGAAGAGCAAAACGCATGACTGGAATCAATTGAGGAAATGAAACCCTGATTAAATATATTATTTTTTTCAATTGTGATTGCATCGTTAGTTGTCCAATTTCAGCTCACTGATCAATTTTAACCGACATCACGGCACCGCTACATGACGGCACGGCCAATTATACCCTGGTAAATGATCATTTTTATCTTAATACATACAGAAAACTCGGGAAAATTCTATTTTATTCTCTTCCGATAAGATAGACGAACAATCGTCGGGTAGATTTTTTGCTCCAAGAAGTCAAAGTTTAAAAGTGCTTTACATGAATTAATCCGTTATACAACAGGCTATGTTGTTATTCAATTTAGTCGGGGTTTGGCGAATATTCACCTCTTTTCAGCATTTTGATTTTCTTACACAAAATATAAAAAATCGGCGAAATATCTTATGCTTATAAAATTTTGGATTGTCATACGATTATCAATACATGAAAACGGCTAAAAACGGGAGGATCAAAGCAACCCGTGCCACGAGTAACGTGTTTTTTTTTGCGAAATCCATCATTCAATTTTACTTGGGATAAACATTTAGAGTCAAGCCTATAATGCAGCTGACAAGTAAAGACCTGAAGTAATTTTTGCCATTTCTACCGAAGTAATATTGACAACTGCTCGAGTATGGGTAAAATGTCAGTTTTCCTTGTGGAATAATCGAACGGAATATTATCCCGCAAGGAAAAGTTACAGCGCCATTTAAATTACATCGACCGGCGTTACTAACGTTACGAAGTTTGCCCTCCTTTTCAGCTGCATACAAGGTAAGTAATTCCGACAGTAAAAGCATGTTTTGACCATTACTTGTCCTATCCTAATGCACATTATTTTTGAGCTGCATACTAGCCTTAACGTGAAATTATATTATCATCCGAGTGCCGCCCATTCTACATTCCAGCTAGCACCGTAGGGATTTTCTGAGATGGAAAATCTCTGATCATTGATTCGAAAGGGAGGTAAAGCCGGCGAGCAAGCTCAGGTGTTGATGGATTCGCTATGAAGGTTGCAAGTTCAGCCCAAGAGGCTAAAAGTCATGTTAATACAGCATGCAGAAGCATGAAGAAGAAGAAGAAGAAGAAGGAGAGTAAATGCTCTTGTCCCTACCGGCAATGGAAAACAAGCGACTAAAAGCGCTATATCCTACAATTGGGAAATACCTGTGTCCCATCCCCGGAGATTAAACGACAAGAGAGTGAACATTAATTTTCTTAGCTTTGTCGCACCCAACAATTGGGTATACCTTATATTATTATCAAAACCTATACGGGGCGGTTGGCACGGTTTTTCCCCGTAGATTTTTAGTAGAGTTGAGTTGAGTTTAGTTGAGGTCAATCGGTTGACAACTTTTTGTGTTATCCAAAATGTGGTTTTGAGAAAACGCACCGTGTGACTGATGCGTTTGAGCCATTCTTCCAGCTGTGAAATATTCTGATCGCACATTTTCACAGGACGTCAGTTATAAGTCGCCGTTGGCCACTGCATGTCCGACGTTTTCTCAGCCTCGTCAGGGAAGTAATTTAGAACCGCTTATTGGTCTAGTTTAATGATGTGAATCCCCCTCCTCCCACCCACCCCCCCCACCACCCCCACCCTCCTCTTTCCCCCCCCCCCCCAACATTAATAGGTAAACCACCCAAACATATTTTTTATTTTCCTCAAAAAAAAAAAAGACACAAACAAAACACCCCCCCCCCACAAAAAAAAAAAATAATTCTTCTTCCCCCGCCGCCGTACAAGCTACACATTTCTTACATCGTAGACAAGGCTTCCAAATCTCTAGGCTTTATATTCCGACTAAGCGTAGACTAAGCGGGGCCTCCCTTAGCTCAGTCGGTAAAGACGTAGCTACAAAGCAACATGCTGGAATAGGCTGGGCTCGATTCTCGGTCTGGTCTAGGAATTTTTCGTTAGGGAAATTTTTTCGACTCCCTGGGCATAGGGCATGATTGTACTTGCTACACAATCATACTAATGCAAAAATGATACCTGGCACCGAAAGCTCTCAATTAATAACTCTGGAAGTGTATTTAGAACACTAAGTTAAAAGCAAGCAATAAGCAAATTGTGAAAGCAATAAGCTTGAAACGCTAAGAAAGAAGAAGAAATATTTTGTTATATAATAACTATTTGATGTAATAGAAACGGGCATCCGCTTAACCTTTGAGCACTTATCATTTTATAACACCACAACACAACAATTATTGATGTTATTTATAAAAAAAAAAAAAAAATAATCACTAAAAAAAAAAAAAAAAAAATTTTTTTTTTTGGTTTGGGATAAAAAAAACAACCACGTTTTTTTGGGGGGGGGGGGGGGGGGGGGGACAAAAAACCCCCCCCCCACAAAAAAACAAAAAAAAAAAAGAAAAAAAAACGACAGGGGGGGGGGGGGGGTCTGAGATTTTCAAAAATGAGCCTACGTGGTTTATGAACCGGCCCTTTCAGGTTTTCAATCCCTTTTAGAAAATCACGAAACACGCTTAACAAGGCTTTGTGTAGTGTGTTGTAGCTTATGAGTTAACGCATAAAAATCAACGTAATAAATATTGATTTGTGAATGATCGATCCATTGATATTATTTATGTTTGCTGTTCGATAGAACGGATCTAGGCTATGGCGACGAAGTAGCGCTTTACCCTATTCAATGTGACTGAACCTTAGTCTAATTGCCAATCAACAACTCATTTGCATATTGTGTTTCCTTTGATCTCAATTGAACGGGTATTTTTACTGCACTATATTTCTCCCCAAGAAGGCCAACGAAATGCTTGAGCTCACATAATGCACGAGAGAGCCGCACGACTTACGTTGACCGCATACTAAACATCCAATCGGAATCGATTTGCAATACGTATGTACCGACTCCAGATTATGCCCTAGCAGAAGTAAATACAACACACCACCCAATCAACCGGCCATGCGGTCGGTGGCTTCTGCATTAGCGTAGAAACAGCACCAACCCAAACCAGAGCCGGAATTGTTACCACCAGCGGAGATGAACAAAATACTGCCCTGCTAGCGACCGAACGCGTGCCACATTTGGTAGGTTATCATTCTCATGCCGATAATAATTTGCTTTTTATTCTCTCTCGATACTTATCGGTATATGGCCTAGACATTGCTTATTTCAAGTAAATCAAATATCATAAACAGTTCCGTCGCGTAATGGTTTCCTTTCGAGGTGATAACTACTAATATATTCGTGTTTTATTTATACAGTTCACCCGACAGGCTAATCCGTATGATGCTATCAGGAAAGACGATAGACGAATAGAATTGGCTGCATTGCATTTTATTAGGCACTTTCAGGTTGTTGCTTTGCCCAAAATTAAGTCAGCCAAGGACTTCCGATCAATCAAATATTCATTGGGTAGTAAAGGTTTTTCTCCTTGTCGTTGAAAGAAATTGAACGTATTTATGGGAATTGAGGGTTATTTTTTTCGTATTTCTTCTGCCCGAGCAGGATGGAATTACTTAAGAATTCCCAATTCTGATCTTGATGCAAATCGATTGGTTTGGATTTGTGTGACATAAGAGGTAAAATACCAAAGAATAAACAAAACACAACATAGGTTTTAAAAAATATATGATTAGAATACATGACTATTGTCATTTTAATATTGTATAAATTTAATTTGGTATTGGAGGGATATTTTGAAAACATTCTTTAACACAATTACTCCGTGTTTAGCCTTTCATTCCATGCTCAACGACACCTTTTTTAAAACATTTAGATATTCGCTCTTGCTCGAGTCAAGTGAAGTAAATTTTAAGGTTGGAAAATTTATGGGTTCCATACCTATAGAGACAGACATTCAAGCACGAACAAAACAATTCAAATTTGTTGAGTAAAATTTCAAATCTAATCACGTTGGAATTTTGCACAGTAGTGCCGCCTAGTCAACTTATTGCTACATTAAATCTGACAGTTTTACTGGCAACCAATTTTTCCCTAACCAATAAAAACAAATCTGTGGCGTCATCTGTAAGGTTGTTGTTACTTGATATCTTGAGGGAAGCCATGTTTTTACACAGGTAAATAAGATGAAGTCGAACGTCTGTCTGCGGTATGATTATACTTGCAACATAGTTTGAAATTGGTTAAGCCTTTGGAAGCTCTCAATTAATTACTGTTGGACTGCCAAAGGACTGTTAAGAGTAGGAATGCAGCTCATATTCGAAAAGAAATAATCTTAGAATACAAACAATTGACAAAAAAAAACACTTTGAATCTAATAAAAAAATAATCTATCTACCAAATCAAATTACCAAAGAAAAAGATTTACTGGATAAAGAAATCAGTTCGGCACTAACATTATCCGTGGCTGGCGCAAAAAGGATAGATTGTGATGTATCAAATCGAAACGTGACGGTTTTATTAAAATGTAGCTTTCGTGAGTATGACAAAGTATACTAGAGTAGGATGGTGAAAGCAAACATAAGATGTAGACGTTCACTCTGACAGGAAAATAAATAGGAAAATATATATTCGACAAATGTAATTCGTGAAAACGCTGCGTATTGCAGCAACATTCGAAGGCATGAATAACTGACACATTAATCATAAAGTTAGATTTTCAAAAATACTGTAAGAGTTTTATTTTACAGATACAATGCGAGCTTTAAAGACTGTAGTCGAAAAAAAATAGACAAACAAAAATGGTCGCCAAAAATAAGTCGGATTCTCTTTGAACCTTCCGCGAATAAACTACAACATTATGGTTAGGTTTCTATTTCATTGGTTTATTGGATCTCGTCTCGATGACCGAATGTCCGCACTTTGCCCCTGACACCACCCATAAGGTTTTGGGCAAAATGGGTTCTGATTCTTTTGATACTTTTACCCACTGTTTCATCAAAGCCAACTCGTTCTCGATTCACCCGTCGTGATGTATGGCTGGCTAATCTCTGCACACCCACAGATGGCCTGCGAAATCAAGAACTTGTTGGCGAATTTGTCCAGCTTCTTATTCCTTCCCTCCTCAGAAACAGCCAACCGTGAAGTGGCCACGTAAAACTTCTGCTGCGATCATTGCTTCGAGTCTGCCTTGATGTAAGTCTCGTCGTCCAAAACGACGCACCTCGGTTTCGTCAGCCACTCTCGGTACAGCTTCCTGGCGCGGGTTTTGGCTACCGTGTGGCTAACATTGTAAACGTGGAGGCCAGCAGGAACCAGAAGGAAACCTCCGTCTTCTTCGCCACATCGCGGATCGATGCTTGAACTGATTCAATACCTTCCCTACCTTCACCGGATCAGCTGTTTCAGTTTTCTGCCGCTACCTGTCCACCGCTGGTACGTCTGAGTTTCCTTGAATGATTTCTCCACCCGGGACACCGTTGAATGATGAACTCCTAGGTGATTTCCGATCCATCTGTTGGACGCAATCGGATTCTCTACGACGCCGCACATAATTTTTTTGACGGATCTGCTCTTGTGGCATGACATCGGATCTCAATAATCACTTGACAGATTGTGATGAAATTACACTCTAAAGGGTGTCCACAGTTAAATTGCATTACTTTAAACTCATCTCAAAAACAAGTCTCTCAATCAATTGTCATGAAATATTCAGGGAATAAAATACAATGTATAATCTTGGTTTAGGTATTTTTATATCACTGTATTTCTTTACCAAATCGAACTTGCTTCTTAATACCACGCATAAGATTTTGTACAACGCTTGAACCGACATTTTTTTCGCTTTCAACCATGACTTCAACATTTCCTGTTCTATAGTGACAACTTTAGGATGCTTACGAAGTTCGTGCTTCATTATAGCCCAATATTTTTCAATTGGCCGCAGCTCTGGAGAGTTTGGGGGATTAAGATCCTTCGGCACGAAATTGACACCAGTCGTCTTGTACAACTACAGAACATCCTTGGATTAGTGACAAGAGGCTAGGTCCGGCCAAAACATTGTAGGAACGTTGTGTGTTTTGAGAAACGGAAGCAGTCGTTTTTTTAGGCATTCATTCATGTATACTTGACCATTTACAGCTGAAGTTGTCACGAAAGGCTTGCTCCGTTTACCACACGAACAAATCCCTTGCCAAATCATGAATTTTTCGGGGAATTTTGAAACTTGCTGTTTCCTGAGAGACTCTGGAACATCGAACTTGTCTTTCGCAGTCAGATACTGGTTGCCGGGAGTTTGTTTTAAAGTCCGCTTTTACGTGTGTTTCATCGTCCATGATGCAGCAGTCGTGGTTTCGTCAACATTTGTGTGTACAGCTTACACACGTGTTTTAGCTGTCCCCCTCTGTTTTTCATTGCGGTTTGGAGCTTTCTGAACTTTGAATGAACGGAGCCTGGCTCGTTTCTCGGCTTTCTGCACGAAACTTTTGGTCAAGTGCAGCTTTTGCGCGACATCCCGAACGTAAAAGTTGGGTTTGCGTTTAAATACAGCAACCACTCGCTTGTGATCCTTCACACAGTACGGAACACTTTTTCTACCACTCACCTTCTTCCGATCGACAGTTAAACATGCCCCGAAACGTTTTATGACACGAGACACTGTAGACTGGTGAATTTTCAACATCTTTCCGATGGCTCGGTGCGTGTGCAAATTTTTCTCGCGCACTTGCTGTTCCTTCGACTCCATTTTCGAAACTACGACACATTTCACAATGAAACTCACGCAGTGTAAACAATACACGTCATTTCACCTAAAATTTCGTTGAAATCAACTCAAAGGGCGAAATGTTACAACTTATTGAAAGTGATGCAATTTACCTGTGGACACCCTTTACTCGACGTAAACATTACACTCTTAGCTATTTTCAGTCAAAATTTCATTAACACGCTAAGAAGGTAGAAGCTAATCATTGTGTCTAATTTTTTGTCAAGTACAGTCTTTAGATAAATAGAAAATCAATGTTGAACTGAAAATGAAGTGAAATTAACATTTTAAGACCGTGCATTTTGTAGATGCTCACTATTACTGTTCATAATTAGTGTAAATCTACTGAGAACCACCATTAATGACGCTTGGGATTGGTTGGGATTGTACAAAGTTACACGGAAAAAAATCCGTTCTCATATTCCAGAACAAAAAATCACGACATCGTGAACAAACATCAATTCCAAATATGTGACTTTCTACTCATAAATGTGATTCCTTAAATCCTATTTCCATGAAAAGAATCACGATGTCGTGAACTCACTTCATGTCTGTTTGGCATTTCGTAACACAATTAAAATGACTGGGAATCATGATCCTCGATCATAATAACGTGAACTCTTAAATCCATTTGCGTGATTTTGTTCCTCTTTTCGTGAACGTTGTTCATGAACTGTCATTTTATTGTAACGCTTGTAAAAACTCTAGTCAGTCATTGTTGTGAGGTGTAAACGAAAGTGAAAGTTTAAAAATTATTTTGAATTGAGTACCTAGAGAAACATTTCGAAAGTGTTTCTTTACAACGGCAGGTGTTGATGGTTGGAACGCCGAACAAAGTAGCTGGATTTTTTAATGACTTTGGTGGCGCAGAATACAAAGCCGATAATATTCTTCATGCTATATGTTTATGCCTACAAGTATCGTTCGTATTAAGCCTTAAGTATGCACCGGATTGTAAAACAGTCTGGATGCAAGCATTTCTTAACTAAACGACCTAATCTAACCGAATGTATAATTCATAAGAATCCAAAATTTAATTTTTCTTGTTTAACGATAATTTTATTCAATGATTATTCCTTTTCATATGTTTTTAATTCATACTTACAATAAAATGCAATACGCATGCATGCGTATCATCGAATACCTTTAGCATTTTTTCTACTCCTCATGCGAAAGTATATTCTCATGTTATTTTATTAATTTGTGAACTTTGTTCTTACATTCATGAACAATAATGTCGTTCCAAATACAGTCCGTGAGCTACGTGGCTGCTTTTGTGAACTGTATCACGATATAAATCCGATTTCGGAAACATTAATCATGAATACGTGAACTAAATCATGATTACCAAGAAAAGTTTTCACGTTTTCATGACACACGTAGCATGCAACTACGTTACTCTAGCGTTATATTAATTTTGCGGAACAAAGTTCACGTATTCATGACTTTTGTTCATGGTGTATTTTCGTAAATGAAATTTTGACTTGTTCTGAAATTCGTGACTCGAGGTTGACGTATTCCGGAACGATTTTTTATCCGTGTAATAAAAAAAAATTTATAATTAATTGTGCGTGCTGTCTATGCTACCACTTGTCTTGGTTATTCTCCTTGTCTTCACCCCCCCCACCACCCCCCACTTCTCTTCACCCCCCCCTCCCCAGCTTTTTATTACCCATCCACCCACACGACCACCCCTCCCCCCCGCCGGACAGATCCCCCCCCCCCCAGCCCCCCGGCCGAAAGCCAACACCCTACCGAAAACAATCCCCCGACCCACCAGGGAAACGACTTGTGGATAGCTTCCCCCCCCCGCGCCGGCACCACACCCCCCCCGCAGCGGAACGCCCCCCCCACCGGTGCGCGAACCCCCAACCGCCCCCCATCCACCAATCATCCACAATCCCCCCTTGACCGCCGACGGAGACCCCCAACCCCGCCGCCAGGTCATCGACGTTGATCATTTTTTGCCAGTCATAAGACTGAGGATAGCCATGCGCTATTAGTGCCGAGTTCCGTGCCACGCTTTCCGGACTCGTGAAAGAAACGGTGTTTTTGTCGCCGCCTAAGTTGAAGTTTGTCGCAGGAGCACAGACTCATAAGGGCCGGTTCATAAACCACGTAGACTCATTTTTGAAAATCTCAGACCCTCGTAGACTTTTCTCAATACATTTTTTTGAAATTTTGTATGGAGCGTAGACTTTGGTCAAAACCCCCTCCGTCTACGTGGTTTATGCATAGCCCCTAAGGAGCTGCGTTACCGAGAATGTGACGACACAAATATTTGAAACACTAGCACATGAGCACACCAGTTTAGTTAGGGAGAGGAAATAATCGTACACAGTAGGAGAGAGGGACGAACAATACTACCGTAAATATAATGAAAAATAAAATACTACAATAAATGTTTCTGTTAGCGCTCAGGTCTCATTTCATTAATGTGGATATTTTCCATTACTTCGCGTCCTCGTTGTAGTTTGGTGAGTCCGTTCTCTCCCCCAGACAACCACAAGTCGCATAACAGTGTTCAAATAGTATCGTGTATTTCTATACTTTAAGTCAAAATCGCAATTAATTGTAGCCTTTATCGTATTATGTTTAAGTTAAATCGTAAAGAGTGCAAAGTTTCGACGTATATACGATGTTTCATTTATTCATCGTACTGCGTCAAAAACTAAATCGGATATAAATCGCTGAACTTTTTAAATCGAATTTGTTATTACAAATTTAATCGCATACGATATGAAATCAACTCGTTTAAGAAAACAATGGAATTTGCACGTATATGGCCTCCACTTTTGCACGTTTAAGCCCTATTTTTGCATTCTATACGATTTGACTGCTTACATATATGTTTGTATACCATTAAAACAACTTTCAATATACGTGCATTTTGGTTGTCTGGGTCGTGTAAGAGTTTAAATGTTGGGGAGAGAAAATCCGCTTCAAGATCGGTGCGACGTCTGGTGGCAGATAACGAGACGACCGATGATGGTTTGAATTCAGGTTTGAAGTATAAGTGGCTCTCACCGCGGTCTCTGAGTGACTATCGTGAATGTGGTGGCATGCAATAACAGAGTTTTCCGTTTGGTGGTTTTAAGTTTGCAAGCCAACTGGTCTGATCCGGATTTTTTTTTTAAATGGGCTCGCCCTTAGGAGAGTCTCAACCGGGCAAAATAACATTGGGCGTTTGGTCTCCCCTGTGGAGTGGCGCTTAAGCCACACGTTTTCGAGACGGATCGTACGGGTTGGCTACAACCCATATTGTTAAGGTTCGATTCAAATAACTTTCTAGCCATCCGTGACCTCATGGGAACCTACTCTGAACTGGTCAACCCAAAGCCAACCGGCGGGATAGTCCAATAACTATGGCACACGTTCTTCTGGAACCATTCCATGAATTTTAACACCCATATTGTAAGAGTTCAGTTCTGGGCATGCGGGGCCTCATGGGAACCTGCTCCTTGGTGACTGTTCCAGGATCAAGTCATCAGATTGCTATATTGCAGTCACACACATTTATGTGTATTTATTCCACGATTTTTGTATCATTATTTATGGTATACCATTTTCGGAACACGGTTCCGGAAATCCGGTTTTTCCGAAGACGAATAATGTCCATCGATCATATTATACAATTTAGAGAAAGTGGTTGAGTTCCTGAATCCAACACTGCTAAAAGATTTCAAATCGGCTGGATATTTCCATAGTAAAGGGTGTCCACGATGAAATTGCCACACTATGAAATTGCTCTAACTTTTTAACCGTTTGGTAGAATTTAATGAAAATTTGGGTGGATTTAGTTCATAGTGCATTATTTACATCCTGCAAGTTTTAAAGTCCTGTGATCAAAACTCGCGGAAATGGAGTCGAAAGAACAGCTCGTGCGTGATAAAATCTTGCGCATTCATCACGAGAACAAGGATCTCTCGCATCGTTCCATCGCTAAAACGTTGGGAATCGCGAATTCCACGGTGTCGCGAGTGATTAAGCGGTTCGAGGAACGGTTGACCACCGATCGGAAGCCCAGAAGTGAAGGAAAAAGTATTCCGTACAACACCAAAAATCACAACCGCGTAGTTGGGGCCTTCAACCGAAATCTGAACGCCTCCGTTCGGGATGTGGCTAAGAAGCTGCACCTATGCCGAAGTTTTGTCCAGAAGGCCAAAACTAAGGCTGAGCTTCGAACGTTCAAGGTACAAAAGGCACCTAATCGCGACGAGAAGCAGAACAAGTCCGCCAAAACCCGTGCCAGGAAGTTGTACCTCAACATGCTGACGAAAGTTGAATGCTGCATTATGGACGACGAAACATATGTGAAGACCGACTTCAAACAGATCCCCGGCAACCTGTTTTTCACGGCCAAGGATAAGTTCAGCGTTCCGGAGCATGTCCGCACTCAGAAGATGTCCAAATTTGCGAAGAAATTCCTGGTTTGGCAAGCCATCTGCACGTGCGGGAAGCGGAGTGCACCTTTCGTGACCCAGGACACGATGAACGGACAGGTGTACATAAAAGAGTGCCTCCAGAAGCGGCTGCTTCCTCTCCTGAAGGCCCACAACGTCCCAACAATCTTCTGGCCGGATTTGGCCTCATGCCACTACTCCAAGGACGTGCTGAAGTGGTATGCGGACAATAAGGTCAATTTCGTGCCGAAAATGTTCAACCCTCCCAACACTCCGGAGCTCCGCCCCATCGAGAAGTACTGGGCGATTATGAAGCAGCACCTTCTTAAACGACCTAAGGTAGTGAAGACAGTCGAGCAACTGAAGAAAGTATGGGTTTACATGCAAAAAACGGTTGATACACAGGTTGTGCAGAATCTTATGGCCGGGGTTAAGGCCAAGGTGCGGGCATTTGCGTATGGACTGTAAATAAAATACGAGTAAAATGGTAAAATGAAGTTTAATAGTTATTTCTCAATCCCTGAAAATTTGATGGCAATCGGATGAAAACTCGAATTTTGCGAATCAATTTTGTGTGTGGCAATTTCATCCCCACCCACACCCCACCTCCCCCTTTTTATAAATTTTCCCCTTCCCAAAAAAACCCCCCCTCCTCCCATAAAAAAAATCAAAAGCACTTCCTTAGATTCATATTTAAAGTGCCTAATGAACTCCGTGATCCTCATTGCCTTCGGTCTCGCTATTGCGCTAAAATTCGCTCAATTTTAGAGTCAAGTGCAATCGTATGGTATCGATATCAGGCCATTTGAATAAACAGTACAAAAAAAATCGTAAGACATGTCCTCCGCGACCATGGCGAGATACCACGAATTTACCAGCATATGTAGAATTTACCATAACGAAGTAGGCTAATTGGGCTTGATACACAAGAAGTAGACGATTCTCTGTTCAAGTGAGGTTCTTGGCGAAAATCCTATTAGGTGAAACTAATGCTGCGGAAATTCGAGCACAACTCAATATGTACGCACCTGAGAGGACCTTACGACAGCGAAATTTCTTAAATCCTGATACCCGCCGCGCCGAGTATGGGCAACATGATCCAATCCGATTCATAGCGGCAAGATTCAACGAAATATACCACTTGATTAACTTTATTTCATCCGCTACTGCATTTCAGCACAGATTACTTACCCGATGACTTCTACAAAATGTGAATAGGTGAGTCCTTGTCCAATATTTCTATAACGTCATGAATTTTTCTACCTGTGGTCTTTTTTCTCGAATGCAGTAGCTATTAGCCAAATGAGATGATGCCCGGTCCGTCGCACGCTGATTTTCCTTTCAAACGCTTTATTTTTAGCCGATATGGATATAGTTTCTATTTTTTGACTTTTTGAATTGTATTTTATTTTGTTCAACCATATTTAATGTATGCAAATGTCATGTAATGTTTTGCAGAAAAGATATGAGGTTCTAACACCCAAATCAAATGGGATCCTCGCCGAAAAAAAATTTATTGGGGCATCCACCAGATGGTGAAAATAATAAATAAATAAATAAACCTTCTTCCTACTTCCGTCTGTAACAACGGAAAAAAGAGGTGACTTTATTAGGCTATTATATAATATAAATTATTCTGATGCATCAAGCCAGATGATGAAAATAATAAATAAATAAATAAACATGTAACAACTCCGTAGTCTGAACATACAATTACTTTCTTGGTGCCCAAGAAACAAGTGTTTTGACTAAAGCAACTGGGGAAACTATATCGTGAATCGTGAATTGAACAAATTTTTTATTGACAATCCAAGGTGTGAGTAGTTCAGAAATGTAAGCTGATGTGCAGAAAAAAAATTGCTCACTTCAAGGATGGATCTAGTCGAGATATTAAAATGAAATAATTATTGCAGGTTTTTTCCACAATAAAATTTTAAATTTCCTACATTATTACTTGTCTATTGAAGACGTTGCATTCAATCCTTAATACTACAGTTACATTGAGGGACATGATTTTTGAAGCAAACTTAACTATGAAGAATGAGGATGTTGAATAACTCATATTAACATATTTATGTAAAGGGTGTTTCGATCAAAATTTGGTCGACTTAAACTTGACGCATTTCCTTTAATCGTGCATTAAAAAGTTTTGCACACCCCTCATTTTGAAGATGTGTGCGTGTAGCATCATGCCTCTTTTTTGATTTTGAGATTAGCACTTCAGTTATCAAAATGTCGTCGAAGATAGAGAAGCAACGCATCCAAATTTTGCACGTGCATCGCGAAAATCCAAACTACTCTCACGCCAAGTTGTCGAAATTGTTGAATGTGGCTAAATCAAAGTGTTCGGTGAACGTTTTTCGACAGCCAGGAGGGCTGGATCGGGGGGAAATCGAAAGCCGGAGGCCACAGCGACGACAAAAAGAGTTGCCCGCTGTTTCGAGCGGAACCCTAACCTATCCTTCCGAGATGTCGCAAAGAAGCTGGGAGTGGCGCCTTCAACCGTGGATAGTGCTAAAAAAACAAACTGGACAGTCGACTTACAAGAAAGTGGTAACTCCAAATCGCGACGATAAACAAAACATGTCGGCCAAAGCACGATCGTGAAAGTTGAACACGACGATGCTGACGAAGTTTGATTGCGTGGTACAGGACGATGAAACATACGTCAAGGCAGACTTTAAACAGCTTCCTGGACAGGAATTTAATACGGCAACCGGACGGGGAATGGTGGCAGATATTTTCAAGCACATTAAACTGTCAAAGTTCGCGAAGAAATATCAGGTGTGGCAGGCCATCTGTACCTGTGGCTTGAAGAACAACGTTTACATTGCGGCCGGAACCGTCAACCAGGAAATTTATCTGAACGAGTGCCTACAAAAACGCTTACTGTCTTTCCTGAAGCGACAAAATTGTTCCGTTCTATTTTGGCCGGAATTGGCATCTTGCCATTACGGAAAAAAGGCCATGGAGTGGTATGCTGCCAACAACGTTGTGGTGCTAAAGGCCCAGAACCCTCCCAACACGCCAGAGCTACGCCCAATCGAACAATTCGGCTATTTGTCCATTGGAAAATAATCTACCATTGTTCCTTCCACCCAATATTTTACATTATATTATCTAACACAAAAAAAAAACCCCCCCAAAAAAAAAAAAACAGGGGTGTTGTCTTCGCATGTTTCGATGTTCGTTATATGGGTGTTGTTACGCCAGAACGATTTTAATCTGTTATTTATTTATTTATTTATTTATTCATTATGTCATCTTAGATGTAAACATCGTACAGACTACTCTAATTTCTAATATTCTTAATACTATTTCTAAATGTGCTTCTGCTGGTCATGAAATCGAAATGTTCATTAACGTTATTAAATGCTCGCAGGCAAGCGTCGAGTGGGTTGTTGAAACCATAACTAGTCCGATGTGCAGGTACGGCGACAAGTTGACAGCTCCTCAATTGCCTCGGAGGAACATACAGGGGAACGTCTTGGAGAAGTTCGGGACAATCGATATTGCCACGTAGTAAGTCGAATACAACAAGATCCTGAATGTGAGTGCGCCTAGCAGATAAGGTTTCCAGTCCTATCAGCATGCACAGTGCGGTGTAGTCGGGTAAAACTAAAGGGAGATCCAAGGGAGATTGCGGAGTGCAAAGCGTATGAATGACTATTGAATTCTCTCCACTCTGTTGATCATTGATGCATGATGAGGTGTCCAGACGGCGGCTGCATACTCAAGGATGCTACGGACCAAGGTGCAGAACAATGTTTTGTTGTGCGTATATATCTGTGAACTGCCAGGTATGACGTCAAATGAGTCCGAGAACCGCGGAGGCTTTTGCCGTGACAAGTGCGACATGTTCGCTGAATTTCAACTTGGCGTCGATTGTAACACCGAGGTCGCAAATGGAGGATATACGCTCTAGTGAGGCAGAGCCAACTGTGTATTGATGCGTGATGGTGACACTCCTGCGGGAAAACGTTATCGCCTTACATTTTCCTGTATTTAAACTCATACCGTTTTCATTACACCACTGCATTACTTCATTGATGTCGTTTTGCAAGACGAGGCAGTCGAGTGGGGTCGTTATGACTCTAAATATCTTCAGGTCGTCGGCAAACATTTGCTTGAATGATGAAATACGCGGGCACAGATCGTTGACGAAAAGAACGAATAGCATTGGCCCAAGCACGCTCCCTTGTGGTACTCCAGAGGTAATTACGAATGCATTCGATCGGGCAGAGTTTATAGAAACAAAGGACTGGCGGTTGGTCAAATACGAAAGAATCCATTCAACTAACCAAGTTGGAATTCCATTTTTTTTTTTTAAAAGTTTCCTAAAAAATAAAAAAAAAAAAATCCCTTTCCTTCTTTCCCCCCCCCACACCACCTTTTTTTTTTTTTTTTTTTTTTTTTTTTTTTTTTTTTTTTATTTTTTTTCAATTTTTCCTATATACCCTAGGCACCCCCAAACTGGTTTAGTCTACACAGAAAAAAATAATGTAATTTAACAAACGCTCAAAAATTTCCATTCGGTCATTTTCAAGACCATGTAAGCGTAAACAATAAAAATGTTTGCAATCTTTAATACATCAAGATCCTGATTAATGCCAAATGTAGTGCTATAAATATGTGCAGAACAGACTTAGTAAGTACCTAAATAACTAATGTGAGAAAATGTCCAAAAAAGATTTAAAGACCCAATGAAAAGTCCCAATTTACGTTCCACCGTTTAAGCTTTAAAAATGTAGTTAGATGATCCGCTATATGTTTGTCAGAAAAAAAAACAATTATCGCCTTGTGGAATCATGGCATAAAATAACATTACCTACAAAAGCTGATGCTGTCAAAAAATTACAACGCCTCAATCACCGTAACAAAGCATAATAGTATGATGAACATTGCTTCATAAGCTGATCTCACCCATTATGATGAAGCTTTTTACCGCTTCACGGTTAAAGTGGTAGCAAACCACGAGTTTGAGCCGAAAACACGTTCGAGGTCTTTATGGAATTTAATGGCTGCATTGCATATTTCCGCATGAAATTCTCGCGTAATGGCATGAAATTGAAAAGCGTTCCGAGAATGATATGCGATACATTAAATCACGTTGATGTGTGGGTTAAAGGCCAATACCAGTCTGAGCATAACCTAAACCACCACGAGAGGCTGCGCTGGCACTTGCTGTTGCTGGTGAGGTAGGTTGACGGGTGGAAAATAGGACTCTTCGCTAGGAAAGGAATGTGAAATGACGTACACAGCAAACACAATCTTAGCAAGCGTGAACGCAATATTGTTAAGCGCACCAAAATACGAATGTAATAACTAAACAAACGGAAATCATACGAACATGACAGGTCATAGCACATAGATGAACATTTTTCAGTCTATTTTGTGTACAATCACATTTCAAACGACATAGCAAATTACACCATAATTTCGATATGGTTGATGTGCCTCTACTCTGATGCGATATTCATTTTTATTTTTTGCTGTGTAGAGGTTTAAAGGAAAACTGGAACCCATGTGCCGGAAGGCGTAGATTTGTGTGAATACGTAAATAAAAATAAATGTTAAAATATATACATGATTCGGCTCACGTTGATGTTGCGGTATTTTCAATGCTCCATCCACCAAAGTATAGTGTACATCAAAATTTAACAAACCCTGCTAACTATATGAAAGCAAGTTGTATGTTTTAAAATGAAATTTAAGACACAGGCAAGAAAACTCACATGATGTATGCGAAACGGGTGGGTAAAATGTTAGCGAAAAAGTCATGGTAACTGGTGGGATTTGAACCCACAGTTTTCATTTTGTACACGATTATATTAGCAATTATACAATGGGTACGTGTATCCTCGAGTCATGTTTGGCAAATGCCATTTTAACCACAAAACCAATATCAACTATCGTATTTTTGCACAAACGCTCTACTTTATGTACACCCGTCTTAAATATATCGTGTAAGTCTGTACCTCGGGTTGTAAGAATATATTTCTGAGTCATCGACTATTCATTAAATATTTGTAATTTCATCGGAGAAATTGGAAATAAAATAAAGTATTTTTTTGCAACTTGTAGCATAAACGACAGAAAAAAAAATCTTGTAATATTACACCAAATTTTATTTGCTTGTTTCTGATTAAAGTAAATAACATTAAAACACCACTTATTTAATTAAGATTCGTCTGCTAATTGAAGTCAGACGGCCAATTCCGCGGAACACTGTATGTGTTTGAAGTCGATGAACACAGCTGCTGCCGGCCAGCACAAAGTCATTATTTTCTTTGGTAGACCAGGAGGCCGGCAAAGTGTTGATTAATTTTAAATGTTATAGCTCCATAGGATCGGAAGGCAAACAATTAATTCAACGTAATTTCGAACTGGCAATTTCATATCATTTGCTCAGGAGTAAGGTTAAAAAATTAAAATATGATAGAGAATGAAAAAGACTTGAGAACGGTCATTTCCCCCATACACAGAGCACGAAATTTAATCAATATAGAAATTTCATCGCAAAGCAGCTTGCTCGAAACTGTAGCCATACTAAGAAGGCTCAGGAGATAGTGAGTGGTAAAACTTTTCTTGATCAAGGAATAATAGCTTACTCATTATTCATAACTCTAACGCAATAACTAACCCACACCAAACCATTGCAAGCTGGCTTGTTTGTTGTGCCTAAAGGGTATATTCGCGGAAAATTGCATACACACAAATTTGTCTGTATCTTTCTAACCGTGTGAGTAAAAATCCTGAGAACTTGAGCAAAATTGGTTCATTGTGTATTGCTCACGTCTGTTTTTTTTTTTGTAAAATTCGTGAAAGACGTAAGGCCATGGTTTCAGAACAGAAAATCCAGCGTGAGAAAAATGTATACACTCATACTGCCAAGTCGATAGCATGGATCGCCAAGAAGCTGGTTATCGCTAAGAAGCTTGGTATCGCTAATACCACCGTGTCTGCTAGACGGAAGGGAGGAAGTGGTGGCAGAAGTTGCCCGGTTGATTCCAAGAAAGTAGTAGAGGAATCCAAGCGCCGGCCAAACATGTCGATCCGGGATGTTGCTAGAAAAACTGTAGACTGCTGTGCCCAGAAGCTCTTAACGCAGTTCATCACCAATCCGCATTGCATTGTGATGGACGACGAAAGCTACGTTAAGGCTGGCTTCCGCCAACTACCCGAACAGGAATTTTTATTCGTTTGACCTTTGACGTTGCAGAGGATGTTTGGAAGAAGAAAATTTCAAAATTTGCCAAAAAAAATCCAAATTTGGCAGGCGATTTGCTGTAAACGCTCCGTTCATCACTGCTGGAACTAAACATGGTGATATTTATAAGCAATAGTATCTTCAGAAGCGTCTCTTGGCATTCCTGAAGAATTACAAGGGCTCTACTCTCTTTTGAACTGATCTTGCCTCGTGCCACTATGCTTGCATCGTGTTGGAGTGGTACGAGGCCAATAATTTGCATGACATGAATCCACACCAACATGACACCAACTTCGCCAGATTGATTTTTTTATCTATCATAAAGGCAGCAATTCGTAAGAATCTCAAACTTATTAAAAGTGAGCTAAAATTGAAGAAAGTCTGCATAAAAGTGGCCAAACAGATGGGGAAAGCTGTTGAACGTAACTAAATGGATGGAGTCAAGAGAGAGGTGCGGGCATTTGGAATGAGAAAAGAAGTCAAATGAAGTTAATATAGCTAGATTATAGCTTATAAGTTGATCTTTATTTTCAAACGAATCCTATAAGAGGCCGAATTTTGGTGACCATTTCTATGTGTGCCATTTTTCTCGAATACACCCTTTACTTTATTTCCTAGGCATGCAAAAGTTATATTTCTAACGGCATTCCCTTGTTGTATTAATAGTCTTTCTACCTCAGACTTTTCAATTTTTTTTTCTTTGCACCTCTGATGTGTCTCTTATCTCATATCTTTGTGGTCTTTATGTCATCTCGAATGAACTAAAACGTCTACAACAGACGTACAATTTAAAGAGACGTTAATAGAAAGAACCACAAAGAATCACTTCAAAACACTTCATACGCTACAGCATGTGTCTTTTATCCACTATTGTATTCGATCTAGTGTTGACTGGGTAATTAAATATTTTCAGTCCATCTTGACGATCCATAAGGATTTTTTAGAAGCCATGGAAGAGGTTACATAGATTTGCCAGCACAAAAAATGACTAGTCGCCATATATCGAGTACTAGCTAATCGAGCAATCTAAAATGTCAACATTTTATTCATGCTGTTAACACTACCCATATATATGTTCTAGGAAGATTTACACTTGATAAATCAAGTTGAATTAGACAATGCAAAGCCTACGTGATGCTTAAATTGAGATCTCTGTGTTGAAATATTGGTGTGTCGCGAGCTTATAAATTTGGGATGCTACCTGAAAAAAAAACGTTGAGAATTTCTGCTATAATTGACAATTCCTACTCGAATGGTCAATGCTTTCAAAATGATTCTACCAATTATTATAACAAGCATCGTAAATGTGATCGTGGTGTTATTTTTTAAATGCATTTATAAATTGTAGAATATACTAACTTACCATTTCAATAACTTCCGAAAAGTCTTTGTTTAGATCATCTATAAGGAATGGATATCCATTCTGTTGTGATGCATTTTTCAAATGAGATGAATTGATCTGGAATAGAATTAAACAAGAGCATTATTAATTTTAATTATATCTAGCAACACAATACAAGATTTTCTATCATAGGACACAACTATTTTTTTATTAGTTTGTTTGGTTCAATCAAATTTGTTTTGCGAAAATTATATTTGCTCGGTTGTAGTTGCACGTCTTCTGAAGGTGAATCACTCATGCGCTATTTGTTCAAGCACAATACTTTTAGAGAAGAATCTGGAAATGACCATGGAAACAAATTATCGCCTTATGAAATCATGAAGAGTTATCGGCATCACTGAATTTTTGTTTCCTTTTATTGCGGCAAACTCCACCCGGTTTCATCGTCTCCATATGGTTATGGAAAACTTAGTGCTGAGATCAATTCATAATAATTGTCCTGAAAGTGACAGAGGCATTGCTGACCGTCATATTATGTCCAGTCTTCCATATTGGGCTCTATTAGTGCCCTTAAAGATAGTGTAAACATATATAAAATCTGACGCAAATGATTTAAATTAAGAGATGACTATTTGTTTTCTGTTCGTAAAACGAGTCCTTTTATAAACAGTAACAACATTGTAGATCATTGAAAAAATCAAATAAAAAAGTTTACAGGAAAAATAGATTTCTACGGAGCTTGCACTACGTTTTCACTCTATAACTTCTTTCATTTCAGAAATAGAATATTTCTTTCATCGCCATACCTGCCGTAGGTCCGACTTGTCATCTTGTCGAAAAGGTTTAATCTCATGTTGAAAGCCTACATGGGAAACTATGAACCAATAGTGAAAGTATCACATATTCTGCACTTTTATTTCTCTGTGACGTCGTAGAACGTTTAAGTTATGCGCACAGCAAAATCTAGCAAACAAAAACTCGCAGTATTTATAACATTATTTCAATTTATTTCTATCTAGTATCCGTAAAAAAAATCGTCGTAACAATGGCTTAATTTATAACTCATTTACATCAAAATATTATTATTCGGACTTGCTATATCCGTATGCTCTAGCTTTACGTTTGATACCATCCATTAAGTTCTGTACAGTGTCCTCAGTCACCTTTCTGGAAGTATTTTTCCAGTTTTTAACAAAATCTTTCTCATTATTTGCCTCTCCTTTCGATTTCCCAGGGTTTCGCTTCACAGTGGCCGAATATCTTTCAATTGAACGAAGTTCTGGGGTGTTCGGAGGATTGCAGTCCTCTGGTACAATGTTGACGTTTTTTTCCTGCATACCACTCCTGAGCCGCTTTACCATAATGGCAAGACGCCAAATCAGGCCAAAACAACACAGAACTCGTGTGCTTTTGGATGAATGGTAGTTGCCGGTTTTGCAAACACTCGTTGACGCAAACTTGTTGGTTAATCGTCCCTTTAGTTATGAAGATTTTGCTCTTCAAACCAAAACTACAAATAGCCTGCCAAACCATGTACTTTTTAGCGAACTTCGACAATTTTTTGACCTTGAAATGATCCTCAACCTTGCCACGTTCTAATGCGTATAAAAATCAAAAGACCAGGAAGCTGCTTGAAGTCTGCTTTGACGTTTGTTTCGTTATTCATTACCACGCAGACAAATTTTGTCGTACACCCGCTAAGAAAAAAGTACCCAACGGAGCAGTTAAGTGTGGGAAGTCAAAGTTAGGTATAATCATGTTTACCTACCGTTGGGTACAAATAACTTACTTTTGGGTAAAATTCTACCTTAAAATAAGTAATTTGTACCCAACGGTAGGTAAACATGATTATACCCAACTTTGGCTTCCCACACTTAACTGCTCCGTTTGGGTACTTTTTTCTTAGCGGGCAGCTTACGCGCTCTTGTTTTCGAACTGGTTACCTGCTTCTCGTTCCTGTTTGGGGGTTTTATTACCTTGAACGACCTATATCCTGCCGCTTTTTTCCCGTTTTGAACGAAAGAATACGATGTTTTGACATTTTTAGTCACATCTCGGATGGAAAGGTTCTGGTTTTGCGTAATCAGCCGAAGCACTGCATCCCGCTGGGATTTGAAGTTGTCGTTCCACTTGCCACCAGATCCTAGTTTCCAATCGAGCGTCAACCGATCCCGGAAGCGTTTCAATACGCTACTTACTGTTGAACGAGGGATTCCGAGAGATTTAGCTATTTCATGATGCGGACATTGAAGGATTTTCCACACTTTTGTGCAATTTTTTTTTCACGCACTTGTTGCTCTTTCGATTAATTTGTTTTATGTATTTTCCCTCTAAAGTTTACATAAAGTCGAACATTTTAGTTAAAACAGAATACTATTTTGTTAATGTATATCCGAAATATGCGCAATAGTCTATGTTCCAATTATAACTGGGCCACACCTTTAACTCCCGAAGTGGATATACTTTTTTGACATCCTGTATGAGTCGTTGTTGAGTTCGATGTTCGATGTTGGATTTTCTTGTTCCTTGTTTCAGCACACGAAAATGATTCTTATGACGGTAAAGAAAGCTCAGTTTAAACTTGTCAATGTATTTTAAAGTGCTGCAAATATATACGGAGTAAGATTTGTCACTCATATCGAGCTAGTTTGATAATACTACTCACTGAGAACGGTTATAATTGCCACACCATCATTGTAATGTGAAAATTTGACTGGTATAAAAAGCTCTTAATTTTTAACTGTGGAAATACACCTAAAACATGTCGTTGAGAACAAGCAATAAACTAATTTTGATAAGTAATAAGGTTGAAAGGTCAAGTAGAAGAGTAAAACCTGACGGTAATGACATTGAAAACGCACGATGTAAGCGATTACATTTCTGTAACGGCAACGAAAACCCAGTTCAGAAATAAAGAAATAAAGTACACAAAACAGAGTTGAACTGCCTCTTCGTCTCATCGTAAGCAACAACCAAAAATAGAAATTTCGCGCATGATTCAGGTCGACAGATGGTTTGTAATTGACATGGTACATGGTTGAACGTTTCGAATTACTGCGTGAAAACATAAAAATCGAACAGCCGAAGTTTTCTTCGCATAAGTCAATATCTGTTAACACAAATCAAACAGGAATAGCCCTTCCGACCGACAAGTTCCATTTCCGATGCGTATAAAAGAGATACAGGAATCATTTGAACTGCACGATGAATGTTTATTTTCACCCATCGCCATGTTTCAGCCGTCTTCTAATTAATTAGGGTTATTTTATCACTGATTACGTAGAAAAGTCGATAAAATGTGAAAAGGACAGCTTAGAAATTACGATGACCCGAAGGCACACCCCCACGCTATTCAGGGGATTCCTGTATAAACTAAAAAAAAGGGTCACATAAATTTTCATCACTTTTTCTCAGTAACTTCACTCCATACAAATATCAAATAAATACACTCTCTTCCACCCAATAATCCGATGCAATAAATCCCTCGAATGGCTTCACTAAACATGGCAAAGAGATGGCGTATGGGAAAAGTTTACTCGTATTTCCATAGATCCCCATAATGTTTTCACCAAAAAAAAAACTCATCGCTATTCCATTAAGTCCGCTACATTCGTAAACAATCAACCGCTTTGAACAGTGACGACGCACAAAGGAACACAGATGTGTAGTGTACTCTACCTTAAATAGATAATATGCGCATCGTTTGTCGGTCAATCGCTGCTCCAGGCCAATATGTCAATTTTTGTTTGCTCTGTTTCACTATTATTGGCTGATTGTTCTGCGAAAATTTATTTTCGTATCACCCAATGGCTGATGGCAAGCTACAAGTTGTCTCGTCAAAGTGGATGAGCAACGCCGTCAACAAAACTAAAATCAATAGCGAATCATGAACGAAAGAAAAGCGAAGGTGATGAATTGCTCCGAAAAACTGTGTATCTTCAGAGTCCAGCGTGAGAACATGATTGACATATTCGATGGGCTTGGGCTGTATGTTTACTACAGCAAATTCTAGAAGAAGGGTGATAATTGATGAATGTTAACATTTATGGGACGCCAAAGGCAAACACGAGTATCTTTCCAGTTGAGATGCACAGTATTTGCAGATAGCAAAAACGTGTTAGGCACACCTACATTCACACATACAGATATATTAAGGGTATTCATATAGCGCATTGAATTAAATCTAACCATAGAAATACAAGGGTCCTTTGAAGTGTAATGAAAATTTACGTATTTACCAAGGTTTATATATTTACGTGCGCTACATGAATATCTATCTTGTTTAAATAAATAGGTACACCTTTGGAGTTGTTGAATAGATTCAGTTTGGTTTGTTATCTCACTTTTGCTGCTAAGTGAAACCTTTTACAATTTCCTTATGTTTAGTCATATAGTTTCAATATTTTCAACATTGTAGCTTAGTTTTTCGCACGAATCAAGAGTATTTTTCTAGTATCCAATTATTGGGAAAAATATTTGAAAAAAAAATCTAAGACAATGGAGCCAGTTTTGGTACTTTAACAAGTATTTGACCCTAGTGATGATTGAAACATCATTACATGAGTTTACTGAGTTTTCGAGAAATGACCATGGAAAAATATAAAACATAGTGCCAGTTTTCAAACATGAAATATGGAAGCTTAAATTTCACTTCTACGCATCGCTCCTCACAGCGCATCATTTTCGTAGGCTTGTGGCTAAAAACAGGAAACTTTATTTTCAAACATTATCTTAGAATAATACACCATCTTGTAGAACTCAATGCTTGAACGTGTAGCAAGAAGTTCAATGAGAACTTTAGAATATAAAACATATCCATTTCTTATTTTATTCAATAGTTTTATAATGCGGCAATGATCCATCCATAATGATCCATCAAATCATCGTGTGCGCTAATTGACACTAGTGCTGAGTGATTTATTTTTCACAGTAGTAAGTCGTTATTGCTAGACGTTTCATTTAACTGACATCAAGGTATTTTACGCTTGATCAGTAGCAAAACCGGAACTTTCGAGAAAGTGGACAAAGTCTTGCTGGATCCCAACTAACTGTCTGGATTTGAATCTATTTCCTGTGCCGCCGATGGGGTTGATGTGGATTGAAAACCGTTGCTTTGTTGAATAATCACTAAGGTCAATAACTACAACACCTCTACGGCCAATTAAGGAACAAGTAATGTCTTGAGCTTACTTTTTCTTTTATTGGCCATAGAGGTTCTAGAAATAGCACTCTTAAATCAAATGCATCGCCTTGCTGGACAGCAAGGCAGAGCATCGAGTGGAAGCCTGGTTCCGTCGGAAATCCGGCAGAAGCTGAAGCGCAAACCGAGGGGTGGAAGGCCTACTGTGCCTTGGGACAAACTGTGCAATCGGACAAACCATCAAAAAGAACCTCCAGTCGATTAGACATCGACTGAAGACTGAAGACAATGGTCAAGGGGATTTTCCCGGCGAAGCGCGATGTGATGGTGGCGATAGACGATGAGACATATCTGATTCTGGACGGCAACGACTTGCAGAGGACCGAATATACAACGTCCTCCACTAAGGAAGTCAGCAGTGAGATCAAGTATATCATTCAAACCAAGCTCCCGAAGAAGGTTCTCCTGTTCCTGACTTGCTGTGAATGCAGAGATGTACAGTACAAAATGCCAAAAGTGGCTACCTTCATCCGGAAGCACCATGCGGGAGAGTATGTGGTTTTTTGGCCCGACCTTGGCACACTACGTCAAAACGTCGTTAGATGAGATGTACCGCCTGAAAATCACTGTGGTAACGAAGAGCTCATACCCTTCGAACGTCCCTCAGCCAATCGAGAATTTCTTGGCGAGGATTCTGTCCAACAATTTTGTGGCCAAATCCGAGAAACAACTGATCAAAAAAGCGAAAACAAAGCTGAAGAATTTTCTAGCATCGTTCTTTTCTATGGCTATGGTCTACGTCCCGTCTAATTGCCGTAAGGCTGCTCGTAGCGTCCCTACTGTTGGTTTTAGTTGGTCCGAATCGGCACTCAAGCGATACTGAAGATTTACCTTGTTTTCCCAATGAAAAACCACCGTCACTCTGTGTGAATGGCTCCAATAACACCCTTAATGTTGGTTTAAATCGGTACTCATTTTTAAATATCTCTATTGTGTATCTCCGTATATCTTATAGAAGGAAAAGATATAGAAATACGGATAAACAATATCAATCACCATTGTCTCATCTTCCAAGATAAAAACTACGAAAAAAGTCTACAACTTACGAGTATCAAACTAAAATTCCTTCCCTTCCCTTTCCTAATTGATCTACAAGGACGTGGCTGGCGTCGTTATTGATCCTATAAATAAGGAAATCAGGAGTTGCACATTCAGAGTGCTTCACTACTCCCAAGTGACGTTCTGTTGATGCTCTGTGTGACTTCAGCGGACTTCAATCTATCTCGGAGTGGAGATGTGCTCACCTCATGCTCATGCTCGTGCTCAACAGCATCTTTACTGTTGGTTTAAATCGGCTCTCAAGTGTTACAAAAAAACTATGTTTTGAAAAACCACCATCACACTTTATGAATGGCTCCAACAGCATCCTAATTGTTGGTCCAAATTGGCTCTGAAACATTATTTAAAATTACCTTGCTATCCCAATGAAAAACCACCATCACATTTTGTGAGTAGCATTTTTACTGCTGGATTAAATCGTTTCAAAGCCGCTATTTATACTTTTGGTAAAAACCGGTCGCAATCCGAAATCGGTCTTATTTATAAATAGTTTACTAGACGTCGCACGAATTCAGCGTAACGTTTACCAAAATGAACAATGTTGCCAAATCAACCCTTTTATGCACCATCATAATATTATTTGGTGGAAGTGCAAAGGTGTTCACGGTTTCAAATAACGCGAGTATCACGCTATAACATATAACATACATCCTACCCTTTCCTTGTTTGATCTGCATTCGGGCGGGGCCTACGCCGGAATTGCCTTGGGCTTGGTATCAACAGTTTGTACACAATGATGACCAAGCGTCATTTGTTTGTTCTCAGTGTAGTTACAGCTGATCTGGTAATAATGGTGGAGCAACCTCGGGCGGTCAATCATGCTCATGCTCAAAATCTTAGGTTTGTTTACACAGAAAGAACATTCGGCAGTTGTATGAAAACAATACAAAGAGCAATGTATATTTTGTAACAAAAAAATAAGAAACATCTTTCTGGTGGTTGCATGAATGCTGAGAAGATCTTCTCTCCTGTATCGATTCGAAATGTAATTTAAAAAAAATTCAATCATGATTCCTTGTTCATCGTTTTCAATTTGGTAATGTACTTTTGGGAACAGCTGCTGTTGAAACCGTAGTTCTTCTCACTGAGCCATGGTGATTCGTGAGAAGTTATTCGATGAAAGAGGATGAAGTTACAACTTTCGACAACGCTTCTTTTCTTATTTCGGGATAAATTAATGATTTCCACTCACCCCAGCAGCAACACAAGCATATACGACTACGATAGAAGAGGAACAGCGATTGGCTGGTCCCCACGAAAATGATTTCATGAAAGTATTTCACCGGAGATATGACTGTTGCTTACAATTTACGGGACATTAGTCATGTACAAAATCCATGTTTACGAAACGAGCGAAAGCTGTTTTTCGAAAAAATATTTTCAGTGTTCCGTTTTCTGAATAGTTATTTGTGTAAGCATACTTAATGCTTCAACAAAACAAAGTACGGCGTAAAAGCCAATAAAATCATATTCTCGATTTTTTTTTTATATATCTTTATTATAGTGGCTTTCAGCCTCCTGGGCTGGTTCGCCACTTATCTCGAATTTTGTATTGAAAGTAATTTTGTTTTATTTAATTTACTTTAATTTTAAAATAATTTAAATTTGTAATTTCGAAATTAAAGAGAGCACCCTCATTTGGTCAATTGGCGCGGGCGTTTATATACTGGAATATGTTTTGCTCATTATACCTCTGAGATGGATAATACTTGCGGGAAACCTGACGATTGCATCAATAATAACATATTATATCAACTTTTTAAAGCGCCTAGATTTATGTTATTATCCTAGAGGACACATGATGGACCATAAATATCGTATAACGTGTACATTAAAACAATGAATTGATTTTAGCGATTTTTCAAGCGATTACCCTGCTTGCTGGAACCACCTACGCATCACCAATGCGTAGCAACACTGTTGGGACTGAAAAAAAAAATCGTACTCACAGGTCCACCCCGCAGCGAAGAAGTTCGATATCGTGAGGCACTTCGTGTCCACCGGATATAGCCGATGAGGTTTTTACAACATCCTCTCCTTTTTGGAGAAAGGCGAGAGCGTCGAACAGAAGCCGGGTTCCGGCCGCCCACAGTACTGCGCGACTGTAAAGGGCAGTCGAAGAAGATCGAGGGCCGAGAGGTTGGTAGAACAGGTCAAACAGTGAAGTACCTGGGCTAGATGGACATTGTTATGCGGAAGCATCAGTCGAGGCCAGCCATGTCTGAGTAGCAGGCAATCACAGAAGGAGCAATGGTGAAAACCATATTTCCGCCGAAGCGCGACGTCGTACACAGTTTCAAAAAGTCGTGTGAAAGACAGATTATGAGAATGAGTTGCATCATAAATTTCATTTTCATTTTGCAGCGTTTGGTGGGGCAATAAGATTGCAAGTCAGTCCTTTGAACTGATGGAGGAAGGTTAATGGCGAACTAGTCTATTCAGGCCACACGAACTCCATGGGGAGGAACAAAGATAAGTTATGGTGGGTGCTTAGACCTTTTGGACCAGTAAAAAATACTGCAAAAAGAAGAAACCCACAAAAAAAACAAAAAGAGAAAAGATCCCAAAACACCCTTAAACCATAATTATTTTGATCTTTCTACAACAACACAAAAAACAAAAAAAACACAAAGAAAAAGTATTTTATTCCCTTTGGTTTTAAATAAAAACCCAAAATTCCCCCCCCCCCTAAACACTTTCAACTCAAAATTTCTACTTTTCACTCGTTAGAACGCACTGAGCGATTCCACGAACAAGTGGGAAATTTTTCCAGTTTTTATTTTTTGTATTTTTTGATTTGCATGAAACCTTGCATACAAGTTTTTGGGGAAGAAAAACGCCGTTTTGCATACTTGGTTCGCCATTTTGAATCTAGCCTTACTTATGAGAAGGGCCTATGAAAAATGCACATGATATCTTCAAAAAATTGTATCTCGGAAACGGTTTGTCCGATTGGTTTGGTGTCTTCGGCGAAGTTTTAGACAATTGTTGGTGCTATATGGAGAAAATATGCACGGTAAAAAAAAGTTTGGTTTTTGTGTTTTGAACTAAAATATAGATTTTCCCTTAAAAGTTACATGTCAATAATTTTTTAATTATCCTTATGTTATAGCTGACTGAAAATGCTATCTAGTGCACAGTGGGTTGTTCTGGAGAAAAATAGGTTACAATGAAAAAAAAATTTTTTTTTAAATTACAATTTTCAAAAAAGCTATTAAGAAAAGTCAAAAAAGTTTGTCACCCTAATTTTATGAAAGTACATCAAATTTGCAAGCAAAAAGTACTTCGGTAACATTTTTCTAAGATGCACCGTTTAGAAGATATTACTGATTTAATATTGATTTTTTTGATATCTTAATAAGTTTTGGCCCTTTTCGGATGTACTCCGTGTATTTCCAGTTTCAAAAGTATTTTTTTCGGAAAGATTGGAAAATTTTGAGTTAAAATGACACTGACAGCTTAAAGATTCGAGTGAAATTCTCTGCCTTAAAAGTATTTTGAAAAACAAGTTACAAAATCCCACTATCAGGAACAATGATTTCTTCAAGTGATTTTTGGTGCGTTGTGCTGAAAACGTGCTAACAAGTATTAGATACAGGTAATTAGATACCAGTTAGCTGTACTACGTACAGTTGGTGATTGTAAACATGGTCTTTGTTGGAACTAGTCCACCATGGCCACGCTGGCCATAACGAGGCTAGCTCCGTCGATGACCGTTTCTTAATAATAAATAAAAAGAACGCAGTCTTAGTCACCTTCCATCAAACTAGACGGCTGCCGACTGATACCTCAATCAACAACCGCCGCACTCTTTATTCATTCCAGGTATATACAATTTACAATCTTCTTCAATAACAATATACCTACGCCAGCAAATCTACCTCGCTCCAACTCTCCAAACTCGTACCTGAAGGTTCGACGATACCTGAGCGTTCAACTCTACCTATCTTCCAACAGTCTTTACCCAGCATTCTATGATTTCTACCCGTGAGCTGTATAATAATGTCTGACTCGGTTCTGAATTCATCCAGTATCTACCAAACAGTAAATGCTGAAAGGTTGCTAGTAGCATAGTGATTATAGTAATTTCAGCTCATAATCCTGTGTTTTTGAACGAGATCCAGTGTTGTTTGATAACATAATAATTGTAAAGGAAAATGTAACACGTTTTGGTGCAAAGGTAAGTTTTAAATACACATTTTAATTATATGTTTTGTGATATTTTCGTACAAAACTAACAATTGGAAAATATTTTCTATGTTACAGATTACAAAATGAGTAAAATAAGATGTATTCGCCCATTCAAAGACATTCAGTGTTCGAAAGAGCTGCGATATCTCACGGATGGTATTATCCAAAAACTAAAATCAATTGGATGTTCCAAAGTATCCACACTGAACACCAAGGATTTTCGTATTTGTTTGTCTTGCCGTCTACATATTGATTCAAGAGCTCACCTCACCCAAAACGAAGAACAAAGCGTAGCCGGCGGCTCAAGGATGCCAACTGTTCAGACCATACCTGATGTACCTGATTCGCAAAGCTATGAAAGTTTGGTCACGATACCATCAGCGTCAACGCTAAGCACTATTCAATCAAATGAAGACTTCACGATGCCTGTAGACGTCGAAATATTCAACCGAGGAATAGCAGCTATTCGTGTTTCGCCTATAGATTTAGGTAAGGTTAAAAATGTTCACTATCCTGAAAAAAAGTGCGCTGAAATCGTCGAAGGTGTACGAAGAAATCTTTTTAAATTAGACGCTAAAACAGAAAAAGCAAACGAGTTTGATGAAGTCATAGAAAATATGAAAATTAAATTTTTAAATTCAGCCACAAGGCAAGAAAAACTATTTTTGATTTTATCATTGTTACCAAAATCATGGTCAGTACAAAAAATTGTAGACGAATTTAAAACCAGTAGAAATATGGCATCATATGCAAGAAAGGAAAGAGATAATGTATTTGATTCATCTCAAGGTTTTTAGGAAAGTTTAAGGAATTTTTAGCTATTTGTGACTTTTCTGAAAATTACAGCTTCATTTTGCAGGATGAAGTTCAATCACACCATTGGAACGTGCAACAGGCCACAATCCATCCTTTCGTAATATATTATACTGAAAATATGCAAATTAAACATTTTAGCTTCATTATAATTTCTGAAGAACGAAGACATGATTCAGTCGCTGTTAATTTGTTTATTGATAAAATGATAAACTTTTTACAAATTGATCAAAATAAAAACATAAAAAAAATTTATTTTATGTCAGATGGTGCTGCTTCACAGTATAAAAACCGAAAAAACTTTTCTAGCCTTTGTAAATTTAAGTCAAAGTATGGTATTGACGCTGAATGGCATTTCTTCGCAACATCGCACGGAAAAGGTCCATGCGATGCTATTGGAGGTACGATAAAACGCATGGCTACCAGAGCAAGTTTAGCCAAAGAACGCGAACACCCGATAAAGACTGCAAGAGAGTTGTTTAATTGGGCAAACAAACGAAAAGAAGAAGAACTTACAAAGTTGTCATTTTGTTATTCTACTACAGAAGAATACGAAAATATGTCTTTGCAGCTAAATAATCAATATAATAATGCAAAAACAATTCAAGGAACTCAAAAATTCCACTCATTTCTTCCTCTATCAGAAAATACAATAAAGGCAAAGCTTTATTCAAACTGTCCTGACAATGATGCTAAAATATTCGATATTGTTAAGAAAGTTGTGTAAACAATAATTTTATAAAAATACAGGAATAAAAATAAACTGATGATATCCAACATATAATGTTATTTTTTATTGCGCACAATCACCATCCCTGAAAAATAAGCTTAATTCGCTCTTTTGAATCTTGCTTATTGAGGAGCATGCATTTGCAGTTCTCAAAAAGGTGTATCTCGAAATCGAGTTGTCTCATCGGTTTGATGTCTGTGGCGATGTTCGGCAATAGAGAGAAAATATGCACAGTATAAACACATCCAGTTTAAATGGATTAAACTGTTAGGCGATATGCAAGAGTTGAATGCACATTTTCAACACAATACACCAAAAATAACTGGAAGAAATCATTGTTCCTGATAGTGGGATTTTGTAACTTGTTTTTCAAAATACTTTTAAGGCAGAGAATTTCACTCGAATCTTTAAGCTGTCAGTGTCATTTTAACTCAAAATTTTCCAATCTTTCTGAAAAAAATACTTTTGAAACTGGAAAAACACGGAGTACATCCAAAAGGGCCAAAACTTATTAAGTTATCAAAAAAATCAATATTAAATCAGTAATATCTTCTAAACGGTGCATCTTAGAAAAATGTTACCGAAGTACTTTTTGCTTACAAATTTGATGTACTTTCATAAAATTAGGTGAAAAACTTTTTTGACTTTTCTTAATAGCTTTTTTGAAAATTGGAATTTAAAAAAAAAATTTTTTTTTCATTGTAACCTATTTTTCTCCAGAACAACCCACTGTGCACTAGATAGCTTTTTTAGTCAGCTATAACATAAGGATAATTAAAAAATTATTGATATGTAACTTTTAAGGTAAAATCTATATTTTAGTTCAAAACACAAAAACCAAACTTTTTTTTACCGTGCATATTTTTTCCATATAGCACCAACAATTGTCTAAAACTTCGCCGAAGACACCAAACCAATCGGACAAACCGTTTCCGAGATACAATTTTTTGAAGATATCATGTGCATTTTTCATAGGCCCTTCTCATAAGTAAGGCTACAAAGGCAAACCAAATAACAAAACGGCGTTTTTTTCCCCCCACAAAACACCAAACATCCAACCCAAAAAAAAAAAAAAAAATACCTCGCTCAAAAATAAAAAAACGCCCACAAAAAAAATAATAAAAATTTTAAAGAAAATTTTGCGCCCCCGAAACCACAACAAAAAATATTATTGCCCCCCACAATGACCAAAAACCCCCCCCCCCCCCACAAAAAACCAACAACCCAAAAAAAATTAAAGGATAAATAACAATGAAAGAACTGTCAAGCAAATGAAAGTACACTTTTTGTCGTTTTCCTAAATTATTTGATATCAGGTAGGGTATGTGTCCCTTGACTCAGCCTAATATGCAACGATCGATTACATGTTTTATTATTACTCATACAAAATTTAAGCTATAAGCGATATTTAGCTTGCTATACACTTGCTTAGATACGTTAAATAAGATGTTTGGTAATATGTATCACGAAAAGTTACACAACTTTTTTTATAAAGTCAGAAACTTTCGAGGGATATGGATGTAATATCGGTCTATAAGCATCAAATTGGGCCTATTCATGGATGCAACTTCATCCCATTCGATCTTTTTTTATTAAATGCAGTCTTTGCATGGTTTTTCTTCAAGATTTTATGATTTAAGGCATTGCCAGCTGTATTCGCTTTATCCAACATAAAATTTCACAAAAGAAACTTAACGTAAACTGCTTTGAAACACTTAAAACATTTTCACATATGATTTATTGTCGGTTCGATAGTGAAAACATAATAATTCACTCTGCACTGGTTTTGTTCCTTTGGTTTTTGTTTATATGAGCCATTTGGAAAATATTCAACCAAAACTTATACATTTTTAATGAAAATTTTATCAATAACATCATTTTTACTAAGTTATCCAGACAACAGGCCATAGTTGGGAACAAAGAAAAAAATATGTCCCTAACATTGGGTCTACGATTTTCTTGTAAAATCATTGTTATTTTATCTATGTGGACAGTTAGTTTGTAACGTGTGACTATTTTCTGTACATCTTGTTTGCATTATTTGGTTTATTGCTTCAATTTAACCAAATTTACATCATGCGAAGATCAGGAGTTAATTTGTTCAGCTTAACCAGTGAAATCATGATGTCTAAAAAGTTACGAAAATCTTAAATTACACGGAAGTGAACAACAGTAAATTGATTAATAATGTCCGAAATGCTTCGAATTAAATCGGTCATCATGATGGCAACATAATTTTGTTGATTATCGCTGAATTAATGACATATTTGGTACATAGGCCGAATAAAGGAGCTAGGCTAACATTACATCCCCTTACCCTACAGCCATGCACCAATTATATAAAGAACAACCAACGAGCAAATCCATAGTAGATACTGTTGGTGTTTCTGTTTATCTTCGCTCTGGCACAGGTAAAATATTTAATTTTGATACAAAATTCAATCTAAGAACCTTCATCTTGTAATAACGCTAATGACTTTCATGTTGAATTAGAGATTACATTGGGTTAGCAGAGAAGGAGACCTGAACGCATTTCGAAACATGCTTTAGTATCTTTATAATGGGGGCTTCACTGCTGGTATGAAATTAGAATTCTCATTATGAGGGGCTTAGTGGATTTACCTTTGGATTGTTTTATTTTCATCTAATGGACCTGCACGTACATAGCCAAAGTCTTTACAATTTAGCCAGCCAAATGTCAGTGAGCGTATCTTCCAGCGGAACGGAAAGTTTTTTGTGACATCAATTTCCCAACGAAAGTATCAGACGTCGTGATGGGGTGAACATATGCTGTAACCGGATAGCGTTAAAGGGTAACGAGAAAAGGATTCATGCGTTCTCATACCTTATTTGACGTCAACGTCTGCTGGAAAGGTTCGATTTCCTTTAACATAAGCATAGGATTATGATCTATAATTTGTCATGCTGTAGACTGTCCGCATAGATTTTTTAAATGACATATTTTTATAGAAAACTAAATCTTAAATGTATGAACTTTTTTAAACGTATTGTTGAATTACATCAATGATCGCAAAAGGTTAAGAAATATTGAAAATCTAACTGGTATTGACCTTCAGGGAAATAAACAACTGCAAAGTTGGTGATATCTATGTAGTGAAGGAAAATGTTGAGGATATTTTTAGTGAAAGTGAGAAGAACTTGTTATACTATATTGAATATATTTTCCAATGTTTGTTTGAATTCGTTTTAAAACTAAATCGTCCGAACATTTCGAAACAATAGTCAAACATTTTGTTATTCTCTCCGGGAATGACCAAACACACAATACCAGACAAACTAGTTGGCTCTGATCGTTTCTTTTCATCATTCATCTCTTTTATTAATAAATCATTGGCAAGAATAATTTCTGTTTCGTTAGCCGTTTAGGTTTTAAGATTAGACTTCCTCAAACTAATAAGGTCAAAATCCGATAATTGTTATAGTACATATAGTCGAAGATAGTGATCAATGCTCTTGTGCTAATAGTGATCAATGTCCTTGACGTGCCACAAGGACTCAGTAGGGATTCTTTTTCAAGATACCCGAAGCTAAGAGAGCCAGTTCCATTGTGATTATATCACATCAATTAATTTTTCCACTGTGTTTATGCACTTTTTTTTCTTTGCTGTTTTGCTAGACCTGGCAGATCAATTTTCTTTTATTATATAAACAAATGTTTAGGTCCAACAATCAATAAAATACTTTGGCGATTATCGCCATTTAAAAGTTACAAACATCTAACACCGCATGAGCTGAAGAGGCAAATAACTGCGTTTTATTATTATTATATATATTGTTTCGTATTTCGTTATGACTTCGTATTATTTTCATCATATCATCATTGCATTTTCTTTATAATCATACTGAATTTTTAGGATGTAGAATTTGAACTGTTATATACATGTAGATTTATTTTCGTTTTACTTATATAAATATTCTTATACAGCCATTCCATAAAATACCGATATGATGAGTTTCAGAATTTCTTGAAAATTGGTAGTTTTGTTCCTTATCACAAAATATAAGACATGTTATTTTTTTTATTTTTGCATAAGGGTGACCATTTCCATGTTAAAGCTCGATTCAAAGTAAATCTGGACGCACGGTTTAATACACCACCGCGTCCCTGGTGGTTGGAACAAAAAACGTTTGACAGGCATTTGTTGATGTTTCATTGACGAAGAAAGTGGTGAAATTGATCGACGCATCGATTGATCGACGCATCTCGAAATTACGGATCATGGGAATTGAGAAAAGAAAATTAATACTGCACAAACATCTAGAGAATCCTTCGTGGTCTGCCTCAAAAATCGCAAAAGTGTTGAAATTCCCAAAGTCAACGGTGTGTCTTGAAATCAAACGTTACAAGGATACTCTGAGTGTGGATAGAGCACAGCGCATCTATCATAAAAGTGGCACTAGGGACAAAGAGCTGAGGAGAAAGGTGTTGAGGTACGTGAAAGGCAACCCAGGTGTCTCCATACGTAATTTGGCAAAGAAATACGATTCCAACTTTTCCATCGTGCGTAACATCTTTTCAATAGAAGAATATAAGTCTTTTTGTGCCAGTAAACATCCGAATCGCTCCCTGAAACAAAATTTAGTGGCCAAAAAGCGAGCACGATTACTATACGAAAGAGTTTTGACGAAATTTGATGGCTGTATTTTAATGGATGACGAAACATACCTAATGTATGTGAAAATGGATTATAAATAAATCCTCGAACTAAAATTTCGTGGGGATGTCCTTTCCAGGTATAAATTTGTTTTTGCTGATAAGTTTGCTCGGAAACTAATGATTTGACAAGAAATCTGCAGTTGTGGCCTTAAAACTAAGGTTTTCAGCACATCTCACACAATGACGTCGAAGGTTTACATTAAAGAGTGTCTGAAAAAAGTGGATTTTACCCTTCATTCAGCAACACAAGACCAATGTTATGTTTTGGCCGGATCTAGCCAGCTGACACTACTCTAAGGAGGTACTAGAATGGTATGCTGCAAACAATGTTAATTTCGTCGCCAAAGAGAATAATCCTCCGAATTGCCCTGAGTTCAGACCGATCGAAAATATTGGGCAATTCTCAAGCGAAAACTTTGAAAATGCGGTAAAGAAGTGACAAATGCACTACAAATGCGTTTAAAGTGGAATAAGTTCGCCGGTACAGTGTCACCAGCGACTGTGCAGATCATTATGGCATCGATCACAGGTGAAGTGCGACAGTTCGTTCGAAACGGCGAAATGTAATAACTTGTTATATATCGTTTGAAAGCTGAATAAATACCCTTTTGTTTGACAATCAACCAAAATTAGCATTAGCATTAGCATTAGCATTAACGTTTGCACACCTCGTGGATGGAGCTACGATGAGGAATAATTCGTTGCAGACATTGCATGTCACCATGAAACGAAACCAGTTTCGTCACGCAATAATCTTCACAAAGACACTCCTCGATCGCTCACCTGGCCACGTCCATGCAACCGTTGGAGATGGAAGAATTTGTTCTACCTTGAGAAGACACGGGTACCCCCCAAACAAAGGAAACGGGAAAGAAAGTCGGAGGGAATAGTTAAATAGACTGCCCTGTTTGGTGTACAGAACAAATATTAATTTAGTAATGGTCGTTGGGCTCTAGGCTAAGAACGTTATGTGATGCTCGAATTCTCTTCAAACGGTTGAGACTTAAGCATTAACTTTAGTCCTAGCCCTATACGGCTTATGGTTATAGCGCCATTACTCGCTCTCTGAAAAGAGAAGAATGTCTGAGAATGCCCATCGTCGTATGGCGCTCTAGCATTAATTAATTCATGTCCTAGCTTTGTACGGTTCATAGTTAATGTTTGACGATCAACCAAAATGCGCCCAAATTTACTTTGAAATGGCTTTAGAGCGGTTTCAAAATTCGATTTTTTTTAGTTTTCACGAAAATGACTTTTTTTTAAGAAATCATAACTTTTGAATCCCTGAACCGATTTCAAATGTTAAAACACCCAATGGAAGATAATTAAGCATACTCCGAAGAAAAAACATGATGACATTGAAAAATTGGATTTTTGTACTGTAAAACATTGATTGTATTATACGAAAAAAACATTCTCCTCTAATTTTTTGGCCCTCTAGTCAGACACCATAAAAATCGCAAAATACAAATACAATCAATGTTTTACAATACAAAATTCCAACTTTTCAATGCCATCGTATTTTTTATTTAGAGTATGTTTAATTATCTTCCATTGGATGTTTTAACATTTGAAATCGGTTCAGAGATTCAAAAGTTATGATTTCCTCAAAAACCCGAATTAATCCATCGATGGTGAGACTGAACCCTTCTTACACTTCACCAGAATTACGAACTCAAATGTGGCCAATATGGTACTGGATACATATTTTCATCAGAAATTCCAGGAAGAACCAGGAATATTCGATATATCATACATTCAGTTTATAAAATGAACTATTTGTCAATCCTGAACGTATTGTTCATCGATGTGATTAAAATATTGATATAAATTGTCTTTAACGACCTGTTTATGTTAGTAATATAAAAGGGGGAATTACATAAATATTAGAAATTCCATATAAACAGTCCATAGAATGAATTATAAGACAATCAAAAGCGTCGATTTTGATTATCGATATGGATTCATGATGCTTAATAAGTACATGTTCGTTGAAAATTGTGTAGTTATAGTAAATGGAGACTTTGTGTAATTTTTGAATATACTTGTTGCAGTTCAAAACCGGACCACTCGAGCCAATTCTATAGGGTCGCATAGTGTGGCTAGTCCGCTGTATGTGCAATACAACGCACCAGATGCGGAACAATAGAATGCAAGCGGTATCGATTGGGGTGAGTTGTGTTTTCCGGTTTTGAACTGCAACGAGTATATTTTCATATCACAATTATGTGCTCTCAGGTATTGTTTTGGTCATATCTCCATGAAGAATTATCGAATCATAATGAAATTCTGACCAATTATTTGAGGATTTTATAGCTTTGATTTGGCCTCAACAAAACTGAAAACGGTACACAAATAGCTCAGTATGTAATCGAAGACTAAACTGTTTGATTACTATTATAATAGGCTGTCAAGTACTGTTTCGTTCATATCTTCGTAGCGAAATGTCCGAATGAAAATTATTTATTGACATTATTTGTAACGCACACACACACACATACACACACACACATACATACACACATATACACACATACATACACACAGACATGTGCTAAGTTCGTCGAGCTGAGTCGAATGGTATATGACATTCGGTCCTCTGGGCCTTGGATAAAAAGTCGAGTTTTCAAGCGATCTTAATACCCTTCTTTTGGTGTAAGAAGGGTAAAAAGGTAATTTTTGAAAACGCCCTATCATGGAAATGGTCACCCTAATGCAAAAATTAAAAACGTGTCTCACATTTTTTAATAAAGAACAAAACTACCAATTTTCACGAAATTCTGAAACCCACTTTATCGCTAATTTAATGGAATGGCTGAATATATTTCATATAAATTTATATATATATTATTAAATGTGTGTTGCGTAACTTATGATAGTTAAATCGCGACTTGAATTATTTAATTTACTTATAGTAACTGTGCATTAGATTAAAAATATTCTCATTCGATGAAATCTCGAACATTTCTTCAAATCCACTCATCATATTTTGGACACTCTGTTGGCTATCCTGAGCGGCTATTTTGTTCCCCCATCTCTTCACCCAACCCGAGTTCCCTTTCCACTCTTTTTCAACTTCTGTTTGACAACCGCCCAATATTTCTCAATTGGGCGGAATTGAGGGCAGTTGGGTGGATTGATATCATTTGCTAAGAAATTCACCCCGTTGTTTCGATACCACTGTAGTACTTCTCCGCTGTAGTTGAAGCTTGCCAAATCAGACTAAAACTTTACAGGTCCATTGAGAGCTTTAAAGTACGGAAGAATACGTTTTTTTCAGGCACTCCTGCTTGTACATTTTGCAATCCATAGTCTTGTTTGTCACGAAAACCTGGATTATTTGTACGCAGCTGCAATTACCTTGCCATATCATAAGATATCTTGCAAATTTATCGGCAGAAATGAATTTAAACCTGCTAGGGACATCACCTCGACCGGTGGTTTTATAGAAAATTTGTCTGGAAAGCTGCCCATAATGCATCTTCACATACGTTTCGTCGTCTATGAGGATGCATTTTTCGTACATCGTAAGAACCTCATTGTACAACTTCCGGGCACTTTTTTTGGCCACTAAATTCTACTTCAGTGTCCTGTTTGGTTGTTTACTGGCCAAAACAGATCGAAATCCTTCTCGCAGACGAATCCTTCTGACGGAGATTTTTTGGCTCATAATCCGAGAGCCCTGGGTTTGCCGTAATCGTTCTCAACACCTTAAAATGCTAATTTCGATCCTTAGTTCCACTACGACGCTTGCTATGATCATGCCGATCGATAGTATGCCGTTCACGAAAATGTTTCTGAACGCTGCACATGGTCGACTTAGCCAGTTTCAACGACTTTGCGGTTTTTGAAGCTTACCACGTCGGATTTTCGAAGTGAGTGTACAAAATTAATTTTTGGTTCGCGGCTTCCATAAAGTAAAACTTCTATGAAACAAAATGAATCGTGACGAACTTTACAGTACTGAAAGAGAACATTTCGAAACAAACTGCTGTCAAAACATTCCAGATCCGATCACTAGGAGCGCTGCCATAAAATAAACAATGTGTCCAGATATTAAATGACTCAAGCTTTAAAATATCAAAATTGAGCATGAGCATGAGCATACTGACCAGTTGTGATTTGCTGTTCCGTGATTTCGAAGTCAGCTAAAGTTGCACAGAGAACCTACAGATGTTACTTGGAAGTAGTAAATCATTCCCATTGGTATCTGCTATTCTGGTATCTTTGTGTAACCTTTTCAATATATCAATCAAATTATATCAGAACTGGTGTTTTACATAACATTTTTCAATCAAAATCCTGACTCTTAAGCGTCTGCGAAGTTCTGCATTTTTGTCCAATCCTTTTTAAAAATGTTTGGATGCCATCCGCTGGCTTGCAAATTTCTATAGCTTTGCTTTGGTCAAAGCCCAGAAAGTCTCGATTGGCCGTGCCTCCGGGAAATTTGGCAGATTCATGTCTTTCGGCACGAAACAAAAATTTTTCACTTGTGCCACCCTAGTGTGTCCTTGGCGTAAAGACATGATGCCAAATAAGGCTAAAATATGACTGGACCAACATGCTGCTTGATCATCGGCAATAAATGCTTCTGGAAGCATTCCTTGATGTATTTCTGGGTATTCACTGTCTCCGATGTTACGTACGGGCTAGATATTTTGCTGCATTCGCATATTGCCTGCCTCACTATCACCTTTTTGCCAATTTTTTTGGTGAAGATGGCCTTCTCCGTTTCGGGAATATCCCTGGCCTTGCATACAGAGAAGTATTGTGGTCCGGGAAGGGTTTTATAATCTAATTTCACATACGTTTCATCGTCCATGATTATACACCCAAAATTTCTACACAAAATTGAATCATATAGTTTCCGGGCTCTCGGTTTCATAGACGCGGCCTGATTTGAGTTCCTTTTGGGTTTCGTCTGCTTCCGGTATGTCTTGAGTCCAAATCGCTCTTTTGCGCGCATCACATTAGACGTCGAGGTCCCTATCTTTCTGCTTACAGGCATCCCTGATCTTCTTGTCAATAGAAGGACTCACAGAACCGCTCCTCGGTGCATCTTCAGAAGTACATTGTTCTCCATATTTTCTAACTGCAGTTCGTACCGCTCCGATGCTCACACCCTCTTCCTTGGCCAATTTTCTTAAAGAGATTTCACTCACAGTGTACCATTTGTGCACGCTACTTTTTCTGACTCGTGGAGAAGTTGAAGTAGGCTGCGCTTAGAATCTGACGTGTGGATTTTTTCAGCATCATAAAATTTTGTTTCAAAAAGTTAAAATTATGTGAAAAGTGCTAGGAATATAGCTTTAAAAATAGGGAGAAATGATTTTTCCGAAGAAGCCAATCTATGTATACATATTCAGTGACATATTCTGGAGGTTCTGGCTCCATGTTAATTATTCCTATTCTGTTGAGCATTACAAGGTTAAGACCCAGCAGTGCACTGTTTCGAAAAAGAAAACAGAAGCATGACAACTGGAGTAGTGCGGACCACTACGCGGTTCGTGGAGGAATAGGAATTTTAACAACCATTGCAAAATTACACCGCAGGAGTTAAGCACGAATGAAGGCGTGAGCAGTTCAGCACCCTTTCCGTTTTCATTCATTATTGTACACCCTCTCGTCTTCTGTTATGGGTATTACTCGATGCTGGTTGCCTAATCGGGCTTTTTGGATCGGATACGGGACTTAATCGAATTCAGCTAAGTATATTTTTTAAATATTTCTGGAAAACCAGAATATTTTTAGCTCCCCTAACGGATGTTGAGCAATTGGGGATATTCCTCTAATCGCACATACATATTTTTACCGTTTGTTTCAATTTAAAGCTTTGCAAACCATGAATATGTGTATGTGTGTGTGTGGGTCTGGTGTGTACATGTGTGTGTGTGTGTGTATGTGTGTGTGTATGTGTGTGTGTGTGTGTGTGTGTGTGTGTGTGTGTGTGTGTGTGTGTGTGTGTGTGTGTGTGTGTGTGTGTGTGTGTGTGTGTGTGTGTGTGTGTGTGTGTGTGTGTGTGTGTGTGGGAGGAATGAGTGTGTGCTGTGTGTATGTGTGTGACCGTATGACTCTGTATCGGCGCGCCCTTCTTCTCTTTTCAGAAAGTGAGTAATGTAGCTTATAACCATAAGCCGATAAAAAGCTAGGACAAGAGTTAGTACTCATGTCCCAACCGACAGACAAGCTCTCACGCAAGAAAATGCACTTCACTCTTGGCTTTGGAGCCTGTCCTGCGGGGGTTTTTCTTCCTTCCTCCTCCCTCCGTTTTCGTACCTCCCCGCCCCCCCCCCCATCCCCCTCCCCTCCCATGACGTACGGGTTGCTCTTCTCTCTCTCCTAATCCCCTCACCCTTCCCTCTCCCCTGGCCTTTCCCCGTGCAGGGCCATGCCTCCCCCCTCTTCCTCCCTCCCCCACCCGGTCCGGATTATGTATGATGCTTTCTTTTCTCTTTTTCGGTGGGTGGGGAGTTTTTGTGCGCCGGTTCCCTCCTTTCCCATTCCTCTTCTCCCTAGTCAAATAGTATATATGAAATGATTCTAATCAATGATATGATAAAAAAAAAAAAGCGACCAATACAACTAATTCTAGTTCTCCTTCTACCTACCAGAAGTTTGATATTACATTCTAATTCATATCAACACCCCCCTTTGTGTTTTAATTTATTGATTTTTATAAAAAACACCCGCCAGAAATGAATACACAATACAAAGTAATAAAACTCTTCTCCCTCCATGTGTTTTTTCTCCTTTTTTTTTTTAAAACTTAATTTTTTCCATTAAATCTCCCTTCCTTTTCCAGTCTAAAAAGTTATAATTTAGTTTTATGGAAATGAACCTTCGAAATAAATAAATTAAACAAGTAATCCCATGATTTACACAACAGACCTTTCATTGAAGCATCCATAACGGGTGTCCACTAAATAATGAGAACGAAAAGAATGGGTCAGGAAAAAAATACCAGTGAAGTTTTGTTCAAACTGATTTATTTTATTAAAAGGGTCAACTTAAATCTTCAAACTAAGTTTAGTGAATATTGTCATATGGTCCGTGGTCCGCCGTGCGGCGCAGCTTAGTCGTTATGCTGGAACATGACCGTTGGACGGCAGCCACATCGATTTTTCGGATGCAGCTTTTGATCCTGTTGGTAAGTTGCTTGGTGTTCTTGGCCTTCCAATTATCCTTGTATACCATGGAGCTCAAAAGACCGAAGAAATCCTCGATAGGACGGCACTGTGGCAAATTTGTCGGATTCCGGTCTTTTGGGACATATGGTATATTTTGGCTCTCCCAAAAACGTTAGCGTTTTTTTGCGTAGTGCGATGATGCCTTGTCCGGCCAAAACACGTATTTGCCATCCGAGTGATGTTGTTTAAGAAATGGGATGAGTATTTTCTGCAAACACTCTCTTTGGTACACCTCCTGGTTGATGGCCAAACCGCTTGGTTTGAACCACGGCTTCGAAATACCCTTATCGGATATTACGATGTATAACATAACCTTCGATTCAAATTTGTGCTTGAACTTATACATTACTTTTGGAGGAGTAGTAGATTTGTCCTTAGTGTAGAATCGGTCGTTTCCCGGTATCTGAGACTTCGAAAGAGGAAAGTAGCTTTCGTCGTCCAGAACGAAAGATTTTCCGCCGTAATTCCGAGTCATCCAGCGGCATTGGGATTTCACGGTTTGAATCTGCTCATCTGTGTACTCTGGGGATCTGGTTTTCTTTCTACACACTATTCCTTCTTTCTTTAGCGTCTTGCAGATGAGTGACTTCGAACAATGGAACTTTCGGGCTGCTTCCCGTTGACTTACCGAATCCTTGTTGTTGAACATGCTGCGCAGCGAGCGGAGCGTTTTCTCATTCATTATTTTCGCTGGAAGGCCGCAACCTTTCTTCCGGGTTACTCTCATGCATGCCAGGATACGGTATACGGTGGATACCGGAACTTTTTCACGACAAAAATGGTCCACCGTGTATTTTTTTCCACGATCTTCGTTCGCTTGAAAGAATTGTACAACGCGCGCGCGCAGTTCTTCCTGTTTCGACGGCATGCTGAACACGACTGAACATGTTAGAGTGAAATAAGAGTGTATGAAAATTTTCTGGAGAGTGCAACGATTCATTCATCTAAAGTGACATTTCTATGCGGCCGTTTTTGTTCTGATGGAAAAGTATTGAAATCATTCTCATTTTTTAGTGGACACCCGTTAGAAAATTTTAATTTTTTTAAAAAATTATAAATTAAAAAAATTGTCAATCTAAAAGCCACCCTTTTCCCCCCCCCCCCCCTCCCCCTCGAACATTTCTCCATACTTTTTTGAAATTTTATATGGAGTGTAGACTTTGGCCACACCCCCCCCCCCCCCCCTCCCCACAAAAAGTATACGTGGTTTATGAATAGTCCCTAAGCAGTACAAATATTTGCAATATAATTGGTTATTCAAATCAAAACCACAGACACACTTATCAGATTCAATGCAGCAACATTAGATTTTCCTAGTTCACAATAAAACCAAAACTCTATTCCCTAACCTACAACAATCGGTGATGGCGTAAACGTGCCAACTCTATTTGCTGATAACAGTCACTCCCATTGACAGTTTAAATTGAGTTATCTTAATTCCACTTTTGTTCCTGGTCCACAATTATATATCATGCCGACCCGACAAGTGGTATACTTTGTCGTACTGGGCATGTTGAACATCGCGTTGAACCGGTGTCCCGTGTATTATAATCAAGTATCGCATCTCTGCACACAGTTTGCGTCGTAATGGAGGAGATAAAATCGAACAATGTTCAGTCATTATCACGCTTTCGCACTTGACCTAAACAGTTTTTGTCGTTTGTTCGGAGTCCGTACTCCCAGCCGACAAACCCCGCTGACCGTGCTAATCACGGTAGCTCGAATGATTCGGTGCTTTATCAATGACGCATAGGTGCCAGGCAGCTCTTGAAAACTTTCCGACTATGTTAAAGATAAATGAAGAGGTTTAAAGCACTTGAAAATTCATTTCATCAACTACTCTGCCAGTAACGGTCTTGCTCAAACACAAATGCAATGCTGAAAGCTTTAAGTGCTCAAAATGGAGCTTCACCTAATCTCGTTCGCCCCGTGACTCCATCTTAATTGCGCCTTCATCCGGGACATGTTGCCTGCCCCATGGCAGATTTGTAGAAGCGCAAAATCTGTCTTTCTGAAACGAAGGAAATAAGGACCGAGATTTTGTCTATTGTTTCCCTTTTTATCAATTTTCCCAACTTTGGGACAGCAAGGTCAGTCAGAGAAGCACCATCTAGGCTTGATAGAGGCAATCGTAAAAGAAATGGATGGATTCCTCATCCCCGCGTGGAAGCCGAAGGGAGTAATTAGCAGTTGTATGTCTATTCCATCTAACCATTCCGTTAAGGCAAGCAAAACAAATGCGAGGATTCCATCGAAGATTTGTTGCTTGAAGGCAAATATCAGATTTCATGATCTAATTGAAAAAAAAATACATACTAGTTGCAGTGCTTTTGTATATTTAGGTCACATTGACTATAGTCTAATCTGACATTATATCCTTGACGTTAGCATCGGCAGTCTAAGATGTGTAAAAGAAGTAAAAAAGAGTGGTTCAAATACCGTTTCCGCTCCAAGTTACTGAAATCGATCATTTCAAATCGAGATGTGAGCTTTCTTTGAAAAGTTTAGAAACTATCAATTCGAGCATGCCAGATCAAATGCTCGAATCGAATTTTGGCTTGGGCAGTAGCACTCGAAAAAAAACAGAACTAGGATTTTTCAGTCGATGCTTTGCGATGCTAACTCTAAAATGCCAAGAAAGGAAAGACACTGGAGCTTTAGAAACGACAACAAAAATAATGATCATCGTTTGAATGATGATCATAGCACCCAAACTAGGACTTTATCGTCGGTATTAGAACTAAGAAAAATATTTCCTGCTCATTGTTGTAGTTCTTGTAGAACAGGAACCTAAAACGTTATTCTTTGATCATTTCTGTCAAGCAATGAACAAAAATGGAGATTTCTACCCCAAAATTAAAAAAAAAATGTATTTATTTTACCTTTCAATTGGCGGTTGTTGAGTACCATTTTGTTTAGAGGTTGTCGAGAAATACGAGTTATAGAGTGTCCCAGAAAGTATGAGCACGATATAAAATCAAGATTAAAACAATTTGTTCAGAAGAAATTTTGGTTTCATGAATCATGTAGCTATATTTTTTTCTTCTATATCATTAAATCTTATTATCGTTCATCATAAGCCAAGGAACGCACTTTTGCACTAACACTGGTCATCAGTCTCTGCACAGACTCCTTCGAAATTGTTTTAGACACTTTTTTTTTCAGTCCTTCGCAAATTGTTCGATGGTATCTGCTGCGTTAACATGTTTCCAAAGATATGCATTGTTCAGAGCCCAAATGTCCCGATTGGTAGGACTTGAGGACAGTTCGGAGGATCTAAAGTTTCGGCACGTATTGAACGTCGTACCATGCTATAGCGTCTTTTGCATAATGCACAGCTACCATTGCTTCCTGATTATTGGCAGCAGATGCCGATTCAAGCATTCCCGTATGTACGTATTAGTCTTCATTGACTGTGTGTTACAAACGGCGCTGATCACATTCTGCATTTGTAAATAGCTTGCCAAGCTATGGCTTTTTATCAAATTTCTCGGTAAAAATTGACTTATTGGCATCATCGACGTCCTACCTTCACGCCTTCACATATGTTTCATCATCCATGACAATACAAGCTGATTTTTCAAACAGTATTGAACATCTCAGAAAGAAAAAGCACACCTTCAATTCGTTAAAAAATATGTGTATTTCTATTTTTGTCAACTTTTATTCTTACACATGGTTTCTCAACATTGTTTATCGATAGTTCATGAAAGATTTATGATTACTTTTCCATGTATAAGCAAGTTCTTGAGATTTTCCTCTAACGTTCTTCATAAGGTTCTGCATAGATTGATTAGCAACGACTTTGGACGCTCTTGTCCAATCTCTTTTGAACTTTTCTACTGTATCAGCTGGCTGAACATGTTTACGAAGATACCTCTTGACCAGAGCCCAAAATTATTCGATGGGAAGAATTTCAGGGCAATTTGGAGGATTCATTGCTTAGGTACAATTATCACGTCTGCCGATTTGTATCAGCCCATGGTCAATGGGGTACCAGTCAAAGCCGACTTTTCGAATTTCCAAAAAGAGTAGTGCTCAAAAGTTTTGTCTCCTCAAAAGAAGGCCCCATGCAAAATTTGAGCTAAATCGGACTTCGTTAAGTGGACCCCAAAGCGGTCAATGTTTGACTATTTTGACCCATAAAAAATTTCCGAAATCGATTTTTTTTTTTTTTTGATGCCAGAGGTTTTAGAAATGCAGAAGCGTCGAGAACTGGTGTTAGCTCGAAAACATTTGTTTTTTTTTAAATCGACTTTCTGGGACAGCCAATTTTTGAGTTGGGACAGTGAATTCAATTTCAGGTGCCTAGGTTCAATAAGCACGTTTTCCGATCTGTACCAGTCCATTGTCACCTTAGCGTAATGAGCCGAAGCAAGGTAGGGACAGAATATTATAGGATTTTCATTTTGATTAACCAACAGCAACAGGTATTTTTTCAAGCATTGATTGACGTAAAAATCTGCTTTCATTGCTCCCTTAACGATGTACGGCTTCGTAAATTTACCTCAAGAGCCTTTTGCTTGCCAAACCATCGCCTTTTTGCCAAATTCTTAAGTGAAAACTGAGGTGTCCGCCGTGTCAACATCATCATCCTCACGAATGATGTAATATTGCGATCCCGGCAAAGCTTTATAGTCTATTCTTGGCGAAAACCGTGTCATACAGTTTCCGCGCCCGTGGTTTCACGCTGGCTGCATATGTAGGACTTCTTTTTGGCTGCTTCTGTTTCTTATACTGAAGACTTCAATCTCTCTTTGGCTCGTAGAACGTTGGACTTCGAGGTGATCAGCTAATATCGGCCAGGAAAGTTTCACCGAATGTGTAGACGGGTGTCCATCCGCTTGGAAGAAATTTGACTTTTTTTTGTGTCTTTACAGACGATAAAGACGTTTGACACATTTATTGTCAGCGTTGTTTTGTTTTGTTGGTAACCTTTACCTTTGGCGTTCATCTTTATGCCATTGATTGGATGATCACCCCTTGTGGACAAGCCCACAGCAACAGCCCCTTCTACATAACCATCAACACTATACCAACTTTAATGAACCAAAAAGGGGTGTGTGGAGCGATATGCCACCACCCTACCATCCACAGGATATAAAGAATCTCCTTCCAACAACAAAACTGAACAATTGGTCAAAAGAGCAAGCTATCTAACATTAGGATGCCCCAATGGGCGGGGAGAAGAGCCCGCCCTCTATTCACAAACTGTTAGCAATGGGAAGTTGGCATTCCCACTCTCCCCATCCAGAGTGCTTCAATTGGGTGCCCTGGTGGTCCCTCCCATTCCCATGAAATATTTATATAATGATGTATATATTTATGAGAATGAAAAATACTACAGGCATTCGTATCTATAATATATGATCTTCATTGAATCATTTGGTTGATCCTGAAATGCAAGAAATGTTGTAAAATGTTAAAGTGTAGAGTTCTGTGGTTCGCGCTTAAGCACGTTTTCGTTCGTTTTCAGCGATAGCAACATTTCACCAAAATTTTGATTTGAAGTATCCTGAAAAAGTTTATTAAGTCTATTGAAATTTTACAAAACTAACATTTATACATTTTAATTTACTGTTGCCATGGTAACTATTTGCTACTTAATGCCGATTTTATAATACCAATCCGCTTTTATTTTTGCTGACCTAATATTTATTGCTACCGAGTTAGGAATGGGAAGATTTAGGTGGAAGGGAGTTAAAGATAAATGGGCAAACAACAATAAGTAATATTTTAATCATCTTTGAAGTAAAATCAATAAAACAATATTACCAAGTATAATGATATTGTGAGTTATGATCAAGTAATGACAAAGGTTGAAATGTAAAATCAAACACTAGCCAAATGGCGCACAGCGCTGCATGAATCAGATCAGCTCAGAATTGGTAAAAAGTCCATTTGTAAACCGGAAATGAAAAATACATTCAGCAATAAGTGCAAAAGCCTACCACAGATTCCGTAATTTTCAAAAACCTACCACAGCTGTTATTTTCTGCGTGATATACTGGACATATAAGGAATGCTAGATGTCATAAATTGAAGGTATGTTTCGTGTTTAAGTCAGATACCGCCTAAATCAAGTTTGTTGTATGAAAATGTGAAGGTCATGATATGATGGAAATAATACGATGTTGTAAAGAAATACTACATAATATACATATAATAATTAAATGCCGCTATTTGTCTTTTCCGCTGCGATGTTAGATGATTGAAACTCTAAAATAGCGAAAATTCCAACATGATATAATGAAATAAAGTTGATCACATGGCATCCTAGCAAAATAGCAAAGAAAATTTAGGCAAACAAATTTCATATGAGTATTATTACTGCCCAAAAACGGAAACACAATAAATACAAAACAAACTAAAAATTAAAAATGAATGACAGGAAATTCTTCGATAACTCTTTTTTCCTACTGGGCCCATAAATGATTCTTTATGTCTGTAAAATAGAAAACGTAGGATCATAAACAATGTTAGTTTTTAAATTAACTATTTTGGACGAAGATTTTTTTTTTTTTTGTAGAATTTGTCTCAAAAAATGTAAAAAACCATCCTATCTTTTCAAATACATAACGCGATTTAGGTGGGCCAAAACTTACAACGATGCAAATGCGAAGCTGAAAATAGCATTAAAAAATATTGTGAAGGGATGTTATAATATATAAAATGATAATAACAATTATATTTGTATTGTCTGCATGTCTGCTAATCCTGCTGCAATTGTAGAAGGACTTGCATTATCATAGCCACGGGGATAGAAAACAATTCAAAATTATTATACAACACTTGGGAATTCCATGGATGATCTGAAATTATATACCGTATAAAGAATACATCCATTTTTTCGTGGTAGGGTAAGATTTCAGCATGCTTCTTTACCGAGGTCACGCTGCCTACATCGCGTTGGTGGGGCTGCCACCTAATGTATAGCTGACACGATACAGCGTTTCTTACTCAGCCGCTGGATGCCAGGACAGTCGCTGTTTGAGTCGCACCTCCTTGGTGGACAGACGCTCGGCACGCACCTCCTCAATCTAGCTGAAGTCAGAAGCACAACAGTGCCCAGGCTGCACTACCAGCTAAGTACGCAGCCCTTAGCTGGCGGTCTTTGTCATCTCTTGACCCGTGGAAGCATGAGGTAGGAACTAGTGAGGACCATAGCTATGTTGGGTGGACGCACGCTCCATCCCAAGTGTCTACTCACCATTTTGCAGCCCGCGTTCATCTTTATGCCATTATGCTAAAACTGTAATGGAGTGGTACGAAGCAAATCAGGGTAATAAAGGGCGATACGGTCAAAATTTGGTCAATATCAACTTGACGTATTTCTTTCAATTTTGCATTTAAAAACCTGAACACCCCTCATTTTGAAGGTGTGTGTGTGTAGAATGTTGCTCCTATTTTGATTTTGGAATTCACTCTTCAGTTGTCAAAATGCCGTCCAAGCAAGAAGAGCAGCGTATCAAAATTTTGCTCGCGCATCGCGAAAATCCGAGCTACTCGCACGCAAAGTTGGCAAAATCGCTAAAAGTTGCCAAATCAACCGTTACAAATGTAATTAAAGTGTTTGGGGAACGTTTGTCGACAGCCAGGAAGTCTGGATCGGGGGGAAATCGAAAACCGGAAGCCGCTGAGACGACAAAGAGAGTTGCCGGTAGTTTCAAGCGAAACCCTAACCTATCTCTCCGAGATGTCGCAAATAAGCTGGGTGTATCGTCTACAACCGTGCATCGAGCCAAAAAACGAGCCGGACTATCCACTTACAAGAAGGTAGTGACTCCAAATCGCGATGATAAACAAAATACGACGGCCAAAGCGCGATCCCGGAGGCTGTACACGACGATGCTGACGAAGTTTGACTGCGTGGTAATGGACGACGAAACCTACGTCAAAGCCGACTACAAGCAGCTTCCGGGACAGGAGTTTTATACGGCAAAAGGAAGGGGAAAGGTAGCAGATATTTTCAAGCACACGAAACTGTCAAAGTTCGCAAAGAAATATCTGGTTTGGCAAGCCATCTGTACCTGTGGCTTGAAAAGCAGCATTTTCATAGCTTCCGGGACTGTCAACCAAGAAATTTACGTGAAAGAGTGTTTGAATAAACGTCTGCTGCCTTTCCTGAAGAAACACGGTTGTTCCGTACTGTTTTGGCCGGATTTGGCATCTTGCCATTACGGTAAAAAGGCCATGGAGTGGTACGCCGCCAACAACGTGCAGGTGGTTCCCAAGGACAAGAACCCTCCCAACACGCCAGAGCTCCGCCCAATTGAGAAATACTGGGCTATTGTCAAACGGAACCTAAAGAAGACCAAAAAAACTGCTAAGGACGAGCAGCAGTTCAAGGCAAACTGGCTTTCTGCGGCGAAGAAGGTGGACAAGGTGGCTGTACAAAATCTGATGGCAGGGGTCAATCGTAAGGCCCGGCAATTCGGATTTGGAAAAGCGGAAGCCTAACTGAATATTTTTCCTGAATTTTATACTAATTGAACTTGAAAAAGAAATTTAATTTGATTTTTTAAATAAACGATTTCACCGATTTACACGCGTTTTCTCTTGACCAAATTTTGACCGTATCACCCTTTATTATACCAAAAACCGCAAGACCGCCAAATTGTCCAGAATTGCGTCCAACCGAGAGATATTGGGCTCTGATGAAGCGGAAGCTTTCTGGAAATAAACATGAAATCAAAAATATCTAACACTTCCCACAAATTTGGACAACGATGACCACAACGCAAAGTGGTCCCGTAAGCTACTTGAGGCGGACATGAGGTTTTCAATGTAAATTTGTGGTTTTAGAGCTTTGGTTACTTCTAAGAACTTGTTGCAAACTTGTTGCACTACAATTTGTATGGAATTAATTTTTTCTTGATCAAACGCAAGAGTGGCGCATACGCTAACTTTTTATGAGCAAATATCTCGAGGTATGTTCAGCAAAGTTGTAGAAATGGTTTTTTTTTTTGTAGGTTTACTGGCTGGATTCTGAATAGAGTAGAAACAACTACACCAGGCCTTTGATGATATCGTTGCGTAGACCCTTTCAAATCATTTTGCCAGCCGTACACGGAACATGTCGTCCAAGAAGACGCTGTTGCAAATGACTCGGAAGGAGTCACGTTTGAGCATTTTGAGTCCTTTCGTTTGATTTTTTTTTCCATTGTCTATTTGTTATTTTGATAGTCAGTGTCACGCTTGCAGCTTAAATAATTTGTTTCGATATTCCTTGTCTTTTGTAGTCTAGTCCGTTGGTGTGTCATTTATTCGTTTTGAGATTTTTCCGTAGCAGTTTTCTCGAACCAAAAATAAGAAGCTATTGTATTGTTCGTTGTGCGTTAGAATGATATAACTTAACTCCTTTTGAAGCATTTCACCAGCCGTGCAAGGATCATGTCGTCCATAGAGACGCTGTTGACACTGCCTCAAAAGGTGTTACATTTCCCAAGCTTGCTTCTCCTTTCTCTCCATTATGTTCATGTCCACTGTTTTGTCTGGTGTCATTTCGTCTTACCTCTTCTGGTTCATTTATTTTTGTCTTATTATTTTCGTGTGTTCTACATCATTCAATTTTGTTCTTCCTATCCTTTCATTGTGTCTGTTATATTTATCTGAAGCCAACTCCTAGTCTTTTAATGTCATAAAAGTTCACCCATCGCATAAGATAGTGCGTAGTGAGTCTCATTTATTTGTATTATTTTGCAATTTAGAAAAGTAAATTATAAAGTTCTTACCTTGATGATGTGCAAGTGTGTTGTTAGTTTTTACTCACTTATAACCTATGTTATTTCTTACAAGTTTCCGTTCATTTGCGATCGTTTTTTAAATTGCCTCGATGGGATGTAATGTCCACTTCAGGTATGGTACCGCTCGCGATCATGGCATAGGGAAGAGAACAGGAGAAAAGAAAGAAAGCGTTAAAACCGGCAACATGCCATGCGCATGTGAGATTTTCATGGTGATATTCTCACAACGGCCGTTCAGAATGGTTCAACGGATGCGTATGAGAGATCATTTACGATTAATTTCCACTTGTTGACTCAACTCCCTCACGTTTATATATAGAAGACAAGAAACATCCCATGGCGTGCTACATTCTGGAACATCAGGGCAATGATCCCCCATCGCATCTTCAAGTGATCATTACAAGCTGTCCATTTGGTTCAGGCAGTTTTGAACGTTGATGTGGCAGCCCACTCACACATGAAATCTGCCGCGACCGACTCGACAGAACGCGCCCATACCCCTTTCTGAACCGAAGGGCAGGGGTTCAGCAAAGTTGTAGAAATTGTTATTATAAAAAACTTTGTAGAACTTTTTTTTTTCTAGCTTCAAAGCCTACTGCGATAATTCTGAATTTTAGTAAAACATCGTTTTTCGACTAAAAGTCCTTCATTTTTAACTTTTTCCAGCTTGCCATATTCTATAAAGTTGTTTGTTTTGACATTTGCTACAATGTTGCTGAATGCACCATTGTTGTATTTCTTCTTGTTTTCATTTTATAGTAAATTTTCAGTTAAATTTACGCCATACCATAGGCCTTACAACTTGAAATGGAGCACCTGAAAAAAAGATGGCATACCATGACTTGATTCAACACACCTTAGAGTACGTTTAAGGAGAATTTGGGAGAGATGATATTTTTCTATCTTTTTCAAAGCTACTTTCTGTAACATACAGTTTTCAATTAAAAAAAAATACTTAAGGAGCACAAATAGAATCAAAACACACAGAAATCATGGCTTTCTCTGTTCAGTATATGACAACTACCACGTGTTTTCATAGAACGAGGTTAAATGGGCTAATTTTTGAAATCAAAGAAGTCATTGGGGAAAAAAATAATAATATTGTGAGTTTTTAGCATGGAAGTGTCACGCCAAGATTTAGCAAACCTTCTCAGAGAAAAGAAAAAAATTGAATATTTGTACGGCCAACGGTTTCCCATTATTGATACTGATTGTGTTACATCACAAAAACGGTTAAAGTGTTTCGCTCTGACGTTCAGAGAATTATGGTTGAAAAGTTGTCGCTCGAAGGATCGTTTTTTAACCACGAATTCAGTCTGGTTAAATGGGAAGATTGTGCTCAAAACCAAGAAGACCGAGAAGAAACGAAAGCTGAAACCATTTTCCGAATTGTGCCGAAGAAGCAAACCGCTTTGAAGGAATTAACGGAAAAACATACGACTGAGGGACTCGGTATGGCAACTGCTCTGAATATCAATCGCAGTGGATATCGCTCAACCGGAAAACAAATGGAAAATCTAGCACGAAGTCCAGAATCGGCGTCAGAGTCTGTCCGTGACATACCACATTCAAGAGAATATTCTGCGGAAGAAGCACTAGGATTTATTTGCAGGAACAATTTTTCAAAAATGCAGTATCAGGATATTCGGATGACAACCCTGAAAAAAAGCATCTGTTTATATCCATGTTATAACAAAGTTTTGTTGGCTAAACAAGATGCTCATCCTGACGGTAGTTTATTAAGTTTTACGTTAGAATAATACACTGAAATTTCTTAATTACATTTCTTCTTTTTTGACGACAAAGGGAACCTCGGTAAAATCGTCATGCGCCTAAGTCTCACTGCAATCGCTAATAAATCACACAGTTCAACGCCTCGTTATGTTCCTTGACATAGATTTTGATCACGATGATTTGATTCAAGTTATTTTCAAATGGGGCTGTGATGGCAACAGTAACCATTCAAGGTATTATACAAACCTAGATCATAAAATTGCCTTTCAAACAAACAATTTGATTTTCGGGAAAGCGATTGAATGACTCTTTTGAAGATCAAACATGTAGCGCCCCAGCTATATTGAAGCATGTGTTTTCTCCTCTTCACTGTCAAATACGAACTTATGGAGCTATTGTTGAATATCAGCTATCGGTTGACGTTGCCTAAGACTTCGTGGCGTGTCAGTAAGGACAATGCAATCTTGAAGAACCGCCAGATGTCAATCCGGCAGGCTCTCAAGGAAAGGTTGGGATTGAGACTCAATGAGCCACTTCCAGGAGGAGGCAATTCGCATGATGGAAACACAGCTCGCCGATTTTTCAGCGAAGTAAATGCAGTTGCCGAAATCACAGGGCTCGATAAAAACCTTTTATCGAAATTCGCAACCTTTCTAAAAGTCGTCAACCTGAACCGAGAAATTGAAGCAGAAGTTTTTGGACAATTTGCTCAAGATACATTTAAGATGTATCGTGGATTGTACGATTGGTATGTATTTTCTCCTACAGTGCATAAGCTACTATTACTCGGTAGTGATATTATCAGGACTGCTGCACTGCCTTTAGGGATGCTGAGTGAGGAAGCCCAGGAAACGAGGAATAACTGCATAAGGAAATTTCGGGAGAGGCATGCAAGGAAGTTCAACTGTATTGTCAACTTGGAAGACGTTTTCAAGCAGCTTCTTCTCACCTCCGATCCCGTAATCTCACTTATCAACAGACGTACAACTGGTGGTGAGACACAGTTTGATTTACCTGAAGAAGCTCGAAACTTAATAAAAATTAACTAATATCCTATCAAGCCTTTTTCTATGAAAACACGTGGTAGTTGACATATACTGAACAGAGATAGCCATGATTTCTGTGTGTTTTAATTCTATTTGTACTCCTTAAGTATGTTTTTATTGAAAACTGTATGTTACAGAAAGTAGCTTTGAAAAAGATAGAAAAATATCATCTCTCCCAAATTCTCCTTAAACGTACTCTAAGGTGTGTTGAATCAAGTTATGATATGCCATATTTTTTTCAGGTGCTCCATTTCTATTTGTAAGGCCTATAGTATGGCGTAAATTTAACTGAAAATTTACTATAAAATGAAAACAAGAAGAAATACAACAATGGTGAATTCAGCAACATTGTAGCAAATGTCAAAACAAACAACTTTGTAGAACATAGCAAGCTGGAAAAAGTTAAAAATGAAGGACTTTTAGTCGAAAACCGATGTTTTACTAAAATTCGGAATTATCGCAGTAGGCTTTGAAGCTAGAAAAAAAATATTTTCGACAAAGTTTTTTATAATGACAATTTCTACAACTTTCTCACGATATTTGCTCATAAAAAAGTTACTTTCATACAAATTGTAGTACAACAAGTTTGCAACAAGTTCTTAGAAGTAACCAAAGCTCTAAAACCACAAATTTCCATTGAAAACCTCATGTCTGCCTAAAGTAGCTTATTGGACCACTGTGCAACGGTATCTGAAGACTGCAATCTATACAAACCCAAATTGATGGCGTTAATCGCAAAGTTTGAAAATTTTATGCAAATACCAAACAAATATGTTTTGATTTCGTGAATTGTTAAATCATAATCCATGAATGTGAAATAAACAACTGCAATTTCAATATAATGTGAAATTTGTGTTTTACTTATGTTTTGAGGTGTTCGGATTATTGTGGATACAGACCTTAGTCGCTAAAGACCCGTCTTTACCTACCGAAAAGCCCCATCAATTCGGTAGCAAAACATTAATCGAAAACGTTATAATAGAACATTTAAGCTCCGTTACCCCTCGCGTATTTAAGAAGTCAGTTTTCCCAGCGTCGCGCTATAAAAATGCAAATCTAGTTACAAGCAGAAGCTTGTAAAATAGCTTATCAGTTACTTTGCATAAAAGCATTCTATAACCGCTAAAGACACGGCTATATACTTGTTATACTCAGTTTTCGACCAGCAATGGTTGACAAAGGGAGTATACTTATTTGGTATCTGTTACCCATTCAATCAGCGCTAAAAGCTAAATAAACTGTTGAAAAAAAAGGTTGTTTACGTTGCCTTTTACAAAGCTTCTACACCGCGATTTAATTGTAGAAGAGCATGTAGGCTTGTTTTCCTTGTTTCTGAGGGTTGGCGAAGCGACGTTGATAATGTCAAGGTGCGGTCGCAATTTCAAATCTAGGTCATAATTTTGTGATTTGTTGTTGGTAACTTATATTGATAGTTTGATCCGCGAATAAAAAACAAAAGAATCACCAAATCCCTGACTTTGAGAACAACTACTGAAATAAATAATATCATTGGATATTCTGAAAAAAAAAATGCAAAAGTGAATTTCAAGATCACTTTTAAAAGGCCATGTAAAGGGTGTATTCGATAAAAATGGCACACACATATATACTCATCAAAATTAAACTGATTATCGGATTTTCTTGAAATGTTCAGGGAATGAAAAACTACTAATGAGTTTTGATTTACAACATTTGTTTTATTCAATTTCGTCTCCCATCCCGAATGCCCGCACCTTCCTTTTCACTCCACCCATCAAATTTTGTACAACCGATTTTCCCAGTGTTTTTGTTGTTTTTACCCAAATTTTCTTCAATTCTAGCTCTGTTTTTATAGTTTTGGGATGTTTGCGAAGTTCCGTTTTCATAATTGCCCAGAATTTTTCAATTGGACGAAGTTCCGGTGAATTTGGTGGGTTCATATCCTTTGGCACAAAATTGACTCCGTTGGCTCGGTACCACTCCAATACGTTTCGAGCGTAGTGGCAGGATGCTAGATCAGGCCAAAACAGAGTTGATCCTTTGTGCTTCTTAATGAATGGCAAGAGACGCTTCTTAAGGCACTCTTTCGTGTAAATCGCACCGTTTATTGTTCCGGAAGTGATGAAGGGAGCACTTATTTCACCACATCCGCAAATCGCCTGCCAGATTAGAAACTTCTTTGCAAATTTCGATAGTTTCTTCTTTCGAACATCCTCCGGAACATCGAACTTCGACTTGGCAACGAAATATTCTTGCCCAGGAAGTTGACGGAAGTCGGCCTTGACGTATGTTTCGTCATCCATCACGATGCAACCGGATTTGGTGAGCAGCTTCGTGTAAAGTTTCCGGGCGCGGGTTTTCGCAGTGATGTTTTGTTTTTCATTCCGGTTTGGGGCTTTTTGCACTTTGTAAACATGTAACCCAGCACGCTTCATGGTTTTCTGCACAAAACCGACTGACACCTTAGACTTTTTAGCGACATCTCGAATTGACATGTTTGGACGGTTCTTGAATTGTTGTACGACTTTCCTGGCCATTTTACTGTCCATTGGACCACTTTTACGACCACTCCCTTCCTTCCTTTGGACACTCAGACGCTCCTTGAAGGTTCTTATTACACGAGACACAGTTGTATTTGCAATTCCAAGCCTTCTAGCAATCCACCGGTGGGACGCCCCTGGATTTTGATTATGAGTGCACAAAATTTTCTCACGGACAATTTCTTGTTTCGACGACATGACTGGAACAACTGAATGTATAACTATGAAACTTGGTAGATGTAAATAATACACTATGGATAAGATCTACTCAAATTTCTAGGTTTTTTACTCATACGATTCAAAAGTTACAGAAGATTTTCTGTGTGCCATTTTTATCGAATACACCCTTTATTTATACAGGCTGAATCGAATCATGGTTACAGAGCCAAGTGTTTATTTTTTTATGCATCAGTTATCTTTTGCGGTCTTCTCGAAATTAGTCAGTATAAACATTTTTTATTGGAATATGGGGGCAGAAATTTAATGTACGGTTTACAAGACATGTGTATTTTTAATTCTAAATTGTCCAGTTCTAACCAGTCCAGTCCAGAAATAACTAAAACTAAACAAATGGGTCAAAATTTGTAAATTTGCGCTCCTCATTGCATCGCTACACAAAAAAAAATGGTATCACAGGGGACGCCAGATCCAGCATACAAGGCAGCGGTGAAGTTGACCAGTGCTAGTCGAGTGTACAGCGCATGAGGAAACAGAGAAAGAGACAGATTAATGGTAACGTCACGACGCTCACTACACCAGCCATTATTTATTTTTTATTTTTGACGTAGACTACGTCTTACGGGAAGGGTAGGGTGTCAATTGAAAATCTAAAAATCAGCGACCGTCACGAAATATCGTTACAAATTAAACGCTAATAACTTAATAAATGCTCAATAGATTTTCAAGATGTTTACAGCAATCGGTTGGAAATTTTCCCGACTATCAATTCAACTATCAAACATTATCCGTTAACAATTTCAAGCTATTGAAAATAACCAAAATATGAGGTGATGTCTTAAAATGCCGATTTTTCAGAGTAAATTTACTAAAAGCACTCAATTTTACTATCACAGATTTCAAATGTGAGCAAGGGAGGTCTCATGCAACGGTGAACGATATAAAATGGGTACACCTTCGCAAATTTTCTCATTCGTGTTGCAGTACTGGAGCTGTGCGTAGCAACGAGCCATTATGGATTGGCAGCTGGCGAAGGCATGTACCCTGATGGGTGAATTCGGCAGTGCTGATCAGCAAGGCGCCAATGTGGATGTGGCAGCTGACGGTGGCAAGTGCACTGGCGACCAACCATTGGAGATTGCGCTGATTGCGCTGCAGGCTGTTGCTAGCAAGCCGTTGGCTAGGCAACCGTTGCTAGGCAGCCATAAATTATGCAATGGTTTTCTATGCCCAAGCCAGTGATTTATTTGTAGTCAGCCGGTGGGTGCAGCCACGACGAGCGAAATAAGGTGCTTGAGTGTGAGTGTGATCTTGCTGCTATCCATCTTTTGGTAAGGCGCAACGTGCAACGAGTGAAATAACCTGATGCATCTAAAGACCGAGAAGGTTTGAATTCAAATGCGGACCGTTTCGAATCCGTCCTTTGCAGAACGAAGAATTCAATTTCGAAAGAGTTTGTATGATTTGAATCTATCTAAAATTACTTTCCAAGTTCTAACCAATTGGAAGACAGCGGTGCTTTTAGTTTTCTCTTCGTTGCATACCTTGAGAATTGTGTACAATTTACAAATGGCTGCCGTCACAAAAAAATGAAACACCGGACGCTAATAACTCGATTGTTTCTTGATTGATTTATTTTTTGAGATGTTTGCACCAACCTAAAGGTTGGTAATATATGTAATATATTTGCTGCGTTCCGGTAAATATCGGTAAATGCTTTCTAAAGAGCGTACAAACGAATTTTCTAACATAATTACTATCTAATGCAGGTCTAACGTTCTATTTGGACCACACCCACGCTTTTTTATCAGACTACGCCTTACGGCAAGGGTAGAGGTTAAATGAAAATTTGAAAATAACAAACAGTTTGAACGCTAATAGCTTAATCATTTCTCAATAGATTTTCGAGATTTTTGCTACAATCGATTGGAGATTTTCGCGACTGTCAACTATCAAAAATTGAATTAAGGGTTGACTTTGAACTCCTAAACAGACCCTGAACAATCTATAACGCGATAAGGATAATGGTTTCCAGCTGGTCTATCATATCGACACAAGCACTACAGCCAGCACCACCGTTGCCTTTCATCAAACCAATTTTCAAATCAAACGTCCCTTTCCAGGGCCGCCAAATAATTACTGTGAAGCGAATCAAGCGAATGTTCTTACATACTTTCTCACTTACTTATGCTAACCCAACGTCCATAAAAACAGTACCTGAGTACTTCTCAAACGGTTTAACGAAGTCTACGTCAACCGGTCGTGTGTTATACACAACTCCACTGATTTTTTTATTTATTGAGTTCTATTACGTAACTTGAAGGTCTTTTTAATGATACAATGATTATGGCACCGTCCTCCACAAAAGATAAGCATTTGGAAAAGCATCAATATGTGAGCACACTGTTAAACTGAAACATGGGATTAAGAGCTATGACACATGTGACAAAATGTAACAAGTACTGCAAAACACAGATGCACTGCTATAATTTTTCAAAAGGACGTACCCGCTCCTGAAAATAGAGATTCATACTTGACTCTCTCGAAACTCACAATACTAACTTGAAATTGAAATGTAGATTATTTCGAGTAACCAACGTCCGAACCCTCACCACAAAAGCAGGTTCGTTCGTTTTAAAAATCCTAGTAGAAAACCCTCATTATTTAATATATTTGTTAATTTTCGAGTGCTATTGAAAGTGAATTGGCACTGATTTCATAACATATGTTGGCAAGAAACTCCACAGAAAGAAAATCCTTAAAAATTTAAAAATCTGCTGAACATTCTCCGGCATAATTTACTTCATGAAAAACACGGATTCTATATTGAATGAAGAATAAAAAAAACCAAAACTAACATTATCAAATTAGCTCAAAGGCTCATGTTAGAAGAAGAAGAAGAAATCTATAGCGAAAATGTCAGTGAAGCGAAGAAAGTGCTAACAACCAGCACAAGAAAATAAAATCCGAAGTACAGCTCCTGTTTAAAAAAAGGAACAACCTCTGAAGAAAATAGTAAATCATTCTAAACTATGAATCGAAGTAATTTAAAAGAACTGCTCAGGATTTCAAGTCAAAGTTTCTGAAGCGACTAGAATCAGCAGATCATTCTGGTTCAAAAGAATAGCTCATGTGTTAAAGAAAGGATTATGCCTTTTGAAAGTGCATGTTTTTGTAGTGCGAACGATCAGCTGATTTATATAAAGATTGTATTCGAAAAAAATGCAACACTTTCCTTCGTGTATACATTTTTATTGCATGGGTTTTGATGAAATTTTGGGTTTAGACTAGTTCAGAGTGTAATGTTCACATGTGCAAAATTCGAAATAATCTGTTAAATGGTAATCGAGATAGCTTCCAAGAAGTACTTCGTCAAATATCCAGGCCAGTCCCACAGGTAGATCACGAAACAATTGGGTATCGACGATTCGACCGTGTTGTGGTAGAATCGTTCAAGTAGACCCAGACGACCCTGCGGCGAGTTGGCGGCGGAAGAAAAGCGAAGACGACCGACCCCGTGAACACAAGGAAGGTGAGGGATTCCTTCAACCGCAATCCGAACCATTCGATTCGGGACGTGGTCAAGAAGACCAATTCTTCCGTCTGGTTCATCCAGCAGACAATGAAGCGGGCCGGACTTCATGTCTTCAAGGTAAGGAAGGCGCCTAACCGAACCGATAAACAGAATACGGTGGCCAAATCCCGCGCCAGGGAGTTGTGCCGCGAGGGGTTGGTGCAACCGATATGCATCGCAATGGACGACGAGACGTACATTAAAGCGAACGCCAAGCAGTCCCGCCTGGATGTTTCGGAAGAAGAAGGTCGACAAATTTGCCAAGAAGTTCTTTGTGTGGCAGGCGATCTGTGGATGCGGCAAATTTAGCAAGCCGTACATAACGAACGGCACCATCAACGGCCACATATATAAAGAAGAATGCCTCCAGAAGCGCCTGCTGCCCTTCCTCCTATCCCACGAAGGTGACACTCTGTTTAGGCCGGATCTGGCGTCATGCCATTACGCGAAACCGGTGGAGGAGTGGTACGATGTCTTTGTGCCAAAGGTGGCAAATCCGTCAAACTTGCCAGAACTTCGCCCAGTAGAAAAAATCTGGGCGATTATGAAGGGCAAGCTCCGAAAAACAGGTTAAGTCTTCAAAAACGACAAGGATTTGAAGAAATCGTGGATGAAAGTGTGTAAAAAAGATGGCATAAGTGTTGCACAGGATTCATGATGGGTAAATGTGTTCCGGTACGGAGACACATTTTCGGAACATCTATTGAATTTCCAGGAATGGATGTCAAAATCTTTGGAATAATTCCTAGAAACTATTTCTTTTCTATTGTGGACCGACTTGTTCCTTGAACGGCCATTCTGTAACAGGTTCCCGTGGGGCCTAGAGTGGCCATGAACATACTTAGAAGGAAACCCTGGCAATATGGGAATCAAAATTCATGAAATTTCTCAAGTAGGATATTTCTCAATGTTTAGTGGCCATCTGATCATTTTTCCTCGGACCTGTCAATCCGGAACAAGTTCCCGTGGGGCCTCGAGTGGCCATGAACATTTTCAGCAGAAAACCCTGGTAATATGGTCATCAAAATTCATGAAATTTCGTCTATAGGATATATCTCAATGTTTAGTGGCCATCTGATTATTTGTCCTCGGACCTGTCAATCCGAAACTGGTTTCCGTGGGGCCTCGAGTGGCCATGAACATATTTAGAAGGAAACCCTGGCAATATGCGTATCAAAATTTATGAAATTTCACCAGTAGGATATTTCTCAACGTTTTGTGGCCATCTGATGATTTGTTCACGGACCTGTCTTTCCGGAACAGGTTCCCGTGAGGCCTCGAGTGGCCATGAACATTTTAAGTAGAACCCCTGGCAATATATCTATTAAAATTCATGAAATTTCGCCAGTAGGATATTTCTCAATGTTTAGTGGTCATTTGATGATTTGTCCTCGGACCTATCTTTCCGGAACAGGTTCCCGTGGGGCCTTTCCTACTGGCGAAATTTCATGAATTTTGATACCCATATTGCCAGGGTATCTACAATTCTACAGGTTACGGAGACAGGTTCGAGGACAAATCATCAAATGACCACTAAACATTGAGAAATATCCTGCTGGCGAAATTTCATGAACTTTAATACCTATATTGCCAGGGGTTTCTACTTAAAATGTTCATGGCCACTCGAGGCCTCACGGGAACCTGTTCCGGAAAGACAGGTCCGAGAACAAATCATCAGATGGCCACAAAACGTTGAGAAATAGCTTACTTGAGAAATTTCATGAATTTTGATACCTATATTGCCAGAGTTTCATTCTAATTATGTTCATGGCCACTGGAGGCCCCACGGGAACCCTGTTACAGAATGGCCGTTGCAGGAACAAGTTGGCATATGACCCACAATGGAATAAACATTGTTTCTAGGAATTATTCCAAAGATTTGGACATCCGTTCCTGGAAATTCAATAGATCTTTCCAAATAGGCTCCGTACCGGACCACTGCCCTGGAAACCCAGATTTACGGGAGCCAGATGATCTTAAATGGTCATTGCTGATAATGTCCCTGAAGCGAATGAGTTTTTGAATCTAACCAAAGGATCAAAATTGGTTAATAATAGCAAGAGTTATAATCATTTGAATTATGGTGGGTACCCTGTCGATCACTTAAAGGTGTTTTTTTTTTGTCGAACACATAAGGGTTAAAATGAATTTTCGGTGATGATTTTTGTCTGGATTCTTTTCGAGTACAATCTTTATTTGTAAAGAATAGCTCGTGTTTGAAGGAAGGCCAAATCTCTTTTTTTAGACGGCGAGTCCAACTCAGAAAACTAGGAAATTGTTTTTGGAGTAGATAACCAGCAAGTAACGCTATGTCCATTTAGAATCCGGAATAATAAAATCATCTGTATCTTGGTAACGGATTGACGTACAAATAAGTTTAATACAGTGGCAACTTCACGGGACCTTTATGGGCTTTAATGAAAGGTAGTACGCGGTTTTTGAGGTATTATTCCGTGTAAAGCTTCGAGTCCATCGTCTAATTCGTCACGAACACTTTGGTCTTTGCTCCGCAGCTGCATATCCCTTGCTAAATCATCAGTTTTTTTGGCAAATTTGTCCATAAAAACAAACTTAAACTTCGCAGGAACATCTGCGCGTGCCGTAGCCATGTAGAATTTTTGGCCAGGAAGCTGTCCGAAATCCATTTTGACGTAGGTTTCATCGTCGATGAGCAGGCATCCTTGGTACTTCGTCAAAACCTGCTGGTACAATTTCCAAACTCGAGTTTTGGTGACGAAACTTTGCTTCAACGTTCTGTTTGGTTGCTTGCTGGCTTGATAAGAACAATATCCTGCTTGCAAACGAATTCTTCGAACGGTACTGCGACCAGCAGCGTATTTTTGTGCGATTTCATTATCTGATCGGCCAGGGTTTGCTCTGACGGTTCTCAACACCTTCTGGTTCAGCTTGCGGTCATGTGTTCCACTGCGACGCTTACCTTGAGGCACTCGATCCACGCACTTTCGCTCCCTGAAACGTTTAAGCACATCATACAAGGTTGATTTGGCGATTTTCAAAAAAATCGTGAAATTTATACCACAGAAAGTGGGCGCCTAGGTAAAAGAATTCTTGCAGCGGTCACTTTCCGTGCCGCTGCAACACAATAAGTGATTCCAGATTCTAACTGGATTTAAAAAGAACTTTAAAACGTTTTAAATACAAAAACTTAGGCTCCCTCTTAATCGAGTTGATTTGCGATGGAAAAGATTGACAAATAGGTTTTAACAATGCAATTCAAGTTAGTTTGTGACAGTACGGTGGAAAAATGATGCATCATCTATACACTTGACCTTGCGCTTGGATGACCGCACATTTCTTAGTTGATCGTGATTGACTGTAGCCAACAAAACTGCATACAGATCCAAACAAATGGGACAGCAAACCACTATCCATGTACATGTTTCGAAGGTTCTTTAGTTTATTTGGCCAATAACGATCCTCACGGTTCACGGGAAAGTTGGATTTCCGTTGATACGGAAGACCGAATACACATCCATTGCGGCATTAAATCGTTTTGACAGAGTTGTCCTCGGACACTTTCTGGCTGACGACAGAGCACACTGGCAAACCATTCCACATCCTAGGCAGACTCTTCACTGGCAAAGGGCAAAGGGACGTCCATCCGCAAGGCCCGTCTCTAAATTTATTCGACTCGTATAATTATTCAAATACATAATTCTTAACAATTAATTCGAATCGATGTCAAAAAATTGAAACTCGCTGTCACTAGGCAATCTCACATATATTCAAAAAGTTAGAAAAATGGTTTCGAAACTTATCTTTAGAGATTGTTTCCTTCCTCCCGGGAATTAAATGGTTTTGAGCACATTTTATGTATGCTGTGCTATACCGAGAGGCGTAGCGCTAAAATAAAACAAAGCACACGCAGTTACACGTAACTACTGACGGTGCTTTTATGACCGATTCTTCGTGATCCACTATCACCATCATTTCAAAACGCCAAAAAAAACCTATGAATTTTAAAATCATACACGCGGAAAAATGAGAAAAAACTTGACTGCTCACAAAAACCCAACCGTTCGTGGACATAGCTTGCTGCGATCTCGATTCCGAATCAGGTCGTGGCTCTTCTTCCAAAATTCGAGGCAACTGGTTGTGAACTCGAACTGTACCTGCCCTTCGAAGTTGCTATGGGAATTATAATGGGGAAGCCAAAATTTTTGTTCTTATCCTTCTATCTCTTCGGCATAATGTCACATGGAAATGCTTGATACCTGTGGTTACGATTTTTTTTTATCAACAACTTCGCCAAAGACCACTTTTTAATTAAACGCCAACTAGGTAAGTTAATCAATTTCCAATTCATTTCTCCGGCAACCACTTTAGGGTAAAAATGATTCCCAGATTTCAAGGCAACACTATTTGCCTACTGTATGTTACAGTAGCCATGATTTTTGACTGCATTCGTCATTTTAGATGCACCAATGTTGTCTGCTGAGTAGTTGACCTAGCATTGCTCACATCATCCCGCTAATCAATGAATATCTAATTATGCTCACGTGCAATCGAAAAGTGGTTTTCGGAAAAGTTAAAGCTGGATATGTTTTTCCTAAGCACGGCTATCAAACTTGCTCGTTTATTATAATATGGAAGAGCAAGGAGGATAAGAGTGAAAAGTTGGCTTTTTCCATAGTACTTCCCATAAAAACTATAAAGGGCCAGCGCAGGTCGTGTTCGTAACTAATAATGCACAAATTTTGGGGAAAGAAGCAACGTCTTCCGTAACAGAAGCAAACGCAATTCGTCAAAAGGCGTGATCGATTACATTTATTTTCTAGTCTCAACTCATTCTTATGTTCTAAAGGCCACTAGTATGTCTCACTAGCATGTCGGTCTCATGGCACCAAAATTTACATGACGTTTTGGTAGTGTGTAGGTTCAAATGATTGACCAAAAATTGATTTGTATAATCGAGGTTTCGCAAAACATAACTTCTACGCAACAAAATATTGCAAATCGTGCAATTCATTACCTGAGCAGTTTCCGGAAAAACCGTTTAAAATGGTACTAGTTGCTTTATTTAGACTACACCAACAAGGTCAAATATGACGCAATTGTGTTTCATGGGAATCTATTTACACGTGACACTAACCCGAATTTAGGAATTAATAGAATGATTTTCACTTTCCTGGTTGCCCAGAGAAGACGGCAAAATCAATCGACAAGAACGGCACACCCTCGCCATAAACCGCGAAACGAAACGAAGGAAATAATCTTCGACTCACCAAAGATGAGCACTCACGAAAGTTTGGCTCTCTCTCTGCCACTGGCATTATAATGCAATAATTCACGATAAAAAAACGGCGTACGAAAGAATACTTCAGCCTTCCGTAGCGTAACGCTGGTGGTACGAGGGATAGTGCGCAGAAAAACATTGAGATTGTTCCACCGAATCCCACAACAAAACAAACGTTTTCGTACCCCCTCGGAAAATGGTTTCACCATTAATCAAAACCACAGATTTCTGATTATGGAAAGCAAATGACGAGACGCACAGAGAAGTCGCTAGGGGCAGAGATTTTCCAAAGTTTTAAATTACTTTCTGAAGAACATTGCAGAATAATTGAACTAATAAGTTATAATGGAGGAAAACAAACAAAAAATCTCAAATGAAAATTTATGACGAACACCTCACGGATATCAATGGGATCCAGACGAGTTGTGCCTACTAGCTAGTCGTGTTTCTGCGTCTAGGCTTATAACGTTTCTATCGCGAGCATTTGGCTCCCTGTTAACTCAGTGTTTTAATTTAATTTTTTTTTCAATTGCTATTTCAAATATATATTTTTAGTTCCACTCATAAAATCGATATTTTTAAAAAAAAATCGAATCTCCATAAATTAAATATTCGGTTTACATTTCGTCTCGGAAGACGGCGCGATACCCCGAGTAGTTCAAAGCCAAGGCGTGAATAAAGATGGGATCAGCTACTCTACATGCCTATGTTTATAGGAACGCCTTCTTCACTTCGAATCAGTTTTTTGATACATTAATCGCCAAGCTTTGAAACGCAAAATAATTACCAGAATGTTGCAGTACGTGATAGAATGATTGATTAGAATATTCAACCCTGAACGCTTTATCTGAAACTTATTCAAAAATGAGTACATTACTTACCGAGAATCGAATCTCCTTATCTAGGATGTTATCGTTGATGACCTGTATGAGACCTTCCTCGCTGGAATGAAGAATCGGCACCAGAAAGACGTATGGCGATTTGGTGCGTTCTTTCAGCTGGAATGGAAAATAAAACGATAGAAATATAGAGGGCACTATATATGATACTAACAGAGATAATAAATCGAATATGACTTGCAAACCAAGAACTAAAATGAAGGATACTTAAATCAGAAGAAATAATTCTAGGAAAGGGCGAAATAAAGCTTGTCCACGTTAATTTTCGGAAACTAAGAAAAATCTAGACATAATTCAACATCACCGATTATCTATTTCAGTTTAATAGAGTTATATAGTTACAGTAAAAACAATTGATTGAGATGTTAATCCTTCTTTCTGTAAAATTCTCGAACTTTCTGTGGTACACCCGCCATCAGATTCCGTACCGTATCATCAGATATGCTAACCCATTTGCTTTCTTCTTAGTTTCAAAGAGTTTCTGCTTAACCAGAGCCCTCTATCCGGGGAATTTCTGGACAGATAGGTGGATTGGCTATTTTTGGAACGTATTTGACATCTTGTGCCTTATACCATTTGTAGCACCCCGGGTCGTTGATGGCTTCTATCTCACACAGCTTAGTATAACTTATCTTGACTCTTCAACTTCTGTCATAAATTTTCACATTTTTACTTGCACCTGTTTGCTGCGATACTCTGAAGTATTGTTGATTGCCATTGTTACGCCAACGGATGGCACGATGTCTAGTCTCGCGACGCCGGTTCTTGCAGTGTCGTCGACACGCCTTCATTCCATGCCTCTGCTTTACTTTTTGCGGATATGATTTTGGTTTTCCAACTTTACGAGCCACATTTTGGACAGAAAGGTTTGGATTTTTCTCAATATTGGCTACCACCTTCTTCCATTTGGCGAGAGCATACTTTTCGGTTTGTTCCGCATTCAACCTTCCGATCCACGGTATGTACGAACCTGGTTCTTCACCTTCCAGTATTTTCGATAGCCGGATGCAGTGGGTTGTCAGGTTCGACATCGACCGATGTTGGTTGGAGGGAGGAGGAAATCTAATAGAAGACCTATTCTAAGTCTACGGATTACAACACGATGTGCTTGGAAGGAAGCCCCGACAAAACAAGGTTTGATTAAGTGGGCCGATCCAGACGTAGTATAACCATGCACTTCCTTCGTTTTGTAAGTAAACTAATGTGCGGTTCAACTAGATTAACACTTATAAATCAGATATTTATTCACTTAACACCATATATTTACTTAAAGTACCATATATTTATTTGTGTACGTGCGAAGTGTAGAAAACTGACCCTGGAGACATGTGCCCGAAGTAGACCATCCCGCAGACATGATGTCTAGAGGAATTTCACCAGAAGAAATCATAGAAAATTGCATCTGGTGGCAAGGACCAAGCTGGCTACAATTAGAACCAGATCAATGGCCAATATTACCGCAAGAATTTGGAAAAGAAGCAGATCAGGAGAAACGTCGTTCTGTTGTGGCAAATGTAGTGTCACCACTATCAGAATTCAACGAAGAATACATTGGAAAATTCTCGTTATATACCGATCTTATTCGCCGTACTGCATGTTGGTTGCGGTTGATGGAGTTGCTGAGTAAAACCAAGGGATGATAGGAAGAATGACTCTTTTCTGTCTACAGCCGAATTAAGAGAAGCGGGAATTTTTTTTATCAGGCGAGTGCAGATGGAGGCCTTAAGTTGAGAAAGCAGTACTAGGTCACTTAGTTGTACCTTCAAACTCTCCATTACGATGGTTCAATCCAACAATAGACAAGGATGTACCGTTCCAATACTATTAACGGCTTTTCATCCATTCACTCGCAAACTGCTGCGGCATTACCATGAAATGCTGCTCCACGCAGGTCCGCAACTGAAACTACTTTTTTTGCCATGGGAGGAACAAGTGTGGCCAAACAGCTGGTTCACAAATGTCTTAAATGTTAGCGCTCCAAACCATCCACAATCCAACAGTTTATAGGAGACCTACCGGCAGTTAGATTCACGGTATCCAGACGTTTCTCCAGAACAGGTGTAGATTATTTCGGACCCGTTTACATTCGGCCAGCTCCCCGACGTCACGCAGTGAATGCATACGTAGCCCTTTTCATCTGCTTGCGCACCAAGGCTGTACATTTAGAGCTAGTCACAGATTTGTTAACAGACCGGTTTCTGCAAGCTCTACGTGTATGTGTTTCGAGGCGAGCAAAATTCACCAACTTTTATTCAGACAACGGCAAAAAATTTGGTGGGTTCTAGGAACAAGCTTCTGGAATTTTTGAAACTGCTGAAGGATAAATCGCACAATGAAATCGTCTCGTAGGAGTATGCCACACAAGGAATTCAGTGGTTCTGTACACCGCCCAGTACTCCACATTTCGGAGATCTTTAGGAGGCCGCAGTTCGGTTGATGAAGAAGCATCTCTTGAAGGTAGTTGCCGAGAGTCCAGTTTCACCTGAAGATCTAACAACCTTTCTTGTGCAGGTGGACGGATGCCCAAATTCCCGTCCGCTCACACCTGCGTCAGAAGACCCTGACGATTTAGAACCATTGACTCCCGCTCATTTTCTGGTCAGAACTTCTCTTCTCCCGGGATCCAGCTCGAGAACATTCCCCTCAACCGTCTTACCCAACATGCAACGCAAGCTGCAAGATTTCTGGCGTAGATGGGGTCAAAAATATTTATGCCAACTAAAGCAAGAACAAGGCGTTGGAAACCGCCGGTACCAGTGAAATCGGAAAATTGGTCGTGTAAGCCTCGTTCCGCTTTCCCATCTTATCGATGAGGATATTTCTGTTTTCTTCTTTTCAGAAATTTGCAATTTCTGGGTGGGTGAGGATGTTTGTGATCGCCAACTTTCCCAGACTTCATCACCGTCTTAATATCACTGTGCAATAGAGATTCCATCTACCTACATGAATATGCAAACCACGATCGAAGGACAATTACCTTCTTTTATCACCAGCACAACACCAGTCATCGTGCACTGAACATATCGTTGTCGGACTGATAACGGCGATAGGAGAATGAGTTCCCTGCTCACCTACATCTCGATCCGCAGCTTTGAGCATCTACACTGGGCTTCTCGGATATCGGTGTCTACCAGGCTGACGAATGGTGTTGAGCAGGAATGAAGTCTGGGAGGGGTTGCTGATCACAAACACGGTACTTTTTGGTAGTTCTAGTTTCTTGGCAAGATTTCATACCGACAACGTCGGATTATGCTGCCGTTCGTACAAAATGCGTTTGCGCACTTCCACTTCATTCGACGCCATTTTACCAAATGCAATAAGAATGTAAAGAATGAAATAATTCAAAAACTACACTGAAAGAAAAGTGTCCGAAATTTAACGTGGGCAGGCTTTAGTAAAGATCCCTGAGAAGGTGGATCTGATTGTGAGCGATAATTTCGAGGTATCATGTTATTCTGTGTTATTCTCAAAGTTCTGTGCAAATGTATCGGATACAGGAATAGACCAAAAGCACCAAACCGACCAAGGCCAGCTAGGCACCGAACCGACAAACAAAACGCGGGAGCCAAGACCCGCACCAGGAAACAGTACCGAAAGTGGCTGACGAAACCGAGGTGCGTCGTGAAGAACGACGAGACTTGCATGAAGGTAGACAAAAAGTTACGTAACGACACGTTACCACATAAGGGTTGGCCGTTCCTGAGGACGAAAAAGGTGGACAAATTCGCCAAAAAGTTCTTTGTTTGGCAGGCAATCAATGTCTATGGAGAGATGTCTCAACTATACATCACAACGGGTACCATGAATGGGCAAATCTACTGAGACGAGTGCTTCTAGAAGCGCCTGCTGCTCTTCCTGCGATCTCACGGATGCGAGACGCTATTTTGACCGGATTTGGCATCCCACCACTATGCGCGGCCGGTGTTAGACTGGTGCAGAGATAACAATGTTGTATTTGTTCTAAATGACTTCAACACACCAAACTCGCCGGAACTTTCTACAGAGAATCTTCGGGACATATTCGCGTTCGTTTTGGCCGAACTTCGTAAAAAACATACATTATCCAAGAACGGGCTAGCTTTGATGAAACAGTGGGCAAAAGTATCAAAAGAAGTCGGCTCCTGACCATAATGTTTGTGTGTCTCATTTTTTTCGAGTGCAGTCTTTATGCAGCAATTCCATAGAAAAAAGACACACGATATCTCAAAATTTCATAATAAGTGGTAGGTTTGTTCCTTATCGAAAAATATTGGATCCGTATTTCTTTATTTTGTAATTAGGGTGACAATTTCTGCGTTAGTGTGGTCCGAGAAATTGACTTTTTTTTAAACCCATATTTGCAAACATTCATAACTTTTGATCCACTGAGCCGATTCTAACAATGAAAGATATGACGCCAATTAACGATAATTGAATACACTTTTTGGAAACATACTTATAGTGCAAAATTCATTATGTAAAGATGGATTATGTTTTTTTATGGTTTTCATGATGTCGTGACCAAAGAGCCCCCTCGTTTTTATATTTTTTTTTCTTGAAAGCTTAGACCTTTTTACATAATATATAGAAAAATGAATGTTTTTTAGCTACATTTTTTCAAAATATATATGTTTTTAGCTTTTGATGACTATCCTACCAAGCGGTTCAAAGTAACTTGCCAACCATGAAGTCTAGGAGGTTGGTGACTCGTAACGCTCTTAGATAACCTTTTCGTGATGCGTTACGGGGTATCAGATCTACCACCGAACCCTAGTCCGAATTAATTCAAACTAGGGAATATATTGTTTTTTTTTGTTGTTGTCAAAAAAACATACATATCTTAGTCCTTATTACATTTTATGTCTTGTGAAAAGTGACAATACTCGGATTGTGCCACCGAGGATGAGCTTGGAACAAGTAAAACATGGTTAGTCTTCCATTATCTGAATTCTCATTTTCTATTTGATGTTCTATAGTTTGAATTGGCTATGACTAGGGTTCTGATGCATGGTCAGTATCGGAGTTATAGTTTGTTCTCTTTGCAATGAATCTGATTTTGACTGATAAAGGGGCGCGCCTTTGGAGAGTGCTCTCACGCCTCAAAGGGATTAAATAGCGGAAACTTTCAATAGAAGTCGATTCATTGCCAACAAAACAAACAATGACAACTGTAATAACACCTAATACTTTATCATTTCTCAATAGTGATGAAGTAACTCGACATGCACTAAACAAGGGATACGGGATATACTACAATAGATCAAATTACTGATCGCGGGGGTTTATGTCCCGAACAGAGGAAAAAAAACTTGCCAACCATGCGTCCCCATCAATCTTGAGTGATTTTTATAGTTTCATTTTGATTTTTGAGTGCTAAGTGATGAGTCATAAATAACTAAAAACATATAATTTTTTTTTAAATTTAGCTCAAAAAATTAGAATACATACATCACCAATTTTTTTATATGTTCTGAAAACAGGTCTTAGCTTTAAAGAAAAAAAAAAATAAAAACGAGGGGATCTTTGGTCGAGACCATGGAAGCCATGAAAAACAAATATAATCCATCTTTTCATAATGAATATCGGAATATTGGTATTTTTTATTTAAAGAACAAAACTATCACTATCTTTTCTCTATGAAATTGCTGTATGTCTGTATGTATAGTCTACACTGCTTGAGCAAATAAAGAACCAAAACTTTGATGCTTTGAATTTAATGATGATTCTCAATCCTGATCCAAAATAATCTCTGACAAATACATATCAGTTTTCACACACAGACTGACAACGGTAAATAAAACAGTGGAAAACACTTTTTTTTTCTTATTTCCAGTCAATTCCCAATTATTTTTACACACTGTGATTCACAAACGATTGGCGGAATTCGTTGTACGATACAGAGAAAAACTAGATGACGAGTCTATAATAAACAAAACAAGTATTTGAAACAAGGCAATAATAATCGGAAAGACAGGCTAAAGCAATTATCTAAACAAAAAATCTTTTTATTCCGAACTTTACGCTCGTTTGATTGACTTAATCGGTGCCAGTTCGATGAACAAATAGCGGCATTCATGAAACTTATGTAAAGATAAATTTAATGCCGAGGAAACAGAGAGATTTTAAATATGCAATGAGCGCACTAATGCAAATAAAAAAGAAGCCTCACAATCTGCACAATCAGCCTTGTTCTATTAATCTACACACCACATAAATTATACTTAATACTTACATGCAAATTTATCTTCATCTGCAGCTCCAGCGAGTTGGTCGTTGTCGAAAGTGATTGGAACAGATTCATGATAATTAATGGATCACATGGCTCATAACTGTCACCTTCTGTCACCAATGACACCGAACTTCGTGCAGCTGCGGAATTCAAATGCAAACCAGTTTCATCCGACTCCATTATCTTCGCCGTAGAACTTAAAGCGGAAGAACTGACCATCGGCAGATTGCAGCCACTATCAGTGTTGATTGCGACCTGCTCTACGTCACCTAAATCGGTATTGTTATCACCATCATTTTCTTCGCAAGCAAACACTTCACCCATTTGTGACGACATTCTTTTTATGATATTTTTTTTCAGTTGTAGTTATCACACCACAAACGGGTTTCTTTTACTTTTCTTTTCTTATCGTAAACAGCTGCTCTCTCGATGCACTCGAGGACTTTTCTGTATGAACGAAGAACTTGCTTTACGTCGACCGAATTTCAATGGCTTCTGTTGTACAGGCAACGGGAATTATTCACTCTTCAAACAATAATATGAAAGGAAAATATACACACCACATTGACCCCTTCAGATCGTGAGTTTAATTGTAAGATAAGTCAACAAGCACAGTATTGTGTCGTCCGCTAAGCAGAGTCGATGGATTTACGAGATGAATTTATTTCTAGCCTGCGTGCAAAGATAAAATAACTTGAGATTGAACCTTTCTACAGCTTGTTTGCAGATTAAAAAGGACATCTTTGTTTTTGAGATGACTGCGGTCCTTCAACCGCTTTGAAGGGTATGTAACAGTGGTTCAAATGAAAATTCAAAATTGTTCCCTGTAATATAAAAAAAACGATTAAAGTTTCCCCACAATTTTACATATTGAACTTGTTTAACCGCTTTAGCGGAATATTGTAGTCACTTTGCACATATTGTTTTCTTCTTCATAATTCCACTGTTTTCTAGATATTTTCTCCGTTTGTATGGCTATGGAACATAGTTCGGCAGGGTTGTGATCGTAAAATGTCAAAAAAAAAATTAACCTACCGTATCTGAATCTGCCGAGCGAATACTACCCGGGAATCTGCTTATATCGCAGCTTTCTAACGACTCTGAATGGATTTCTTTCTAAATTTTGAACTTAAATGTCTATTGATTCAACGGCAAATTTGTTTGCGAATCTTACTGAAGATTTTAGGCATTCTTGATTCTTAATTATAAAAGAATTCTCCTAGATTTTTTTAAGAATATTCTTCTAGGTTGAACGTGAATTCTACACGGGGTTCCTAGAAGAACAAATTTATGATGAACGTCGGTAGGATCCAGAAATCGCCGCCATCATGTCCTGTTTACATCGCTACTTTTGGAGCCACAAACTTTAATAGAATTCTTACTGCATTGTAGCATACACATCTTTAAAGTTTGTAAACTGAAATCTAGGCAGTTTCTTTGATTCCCGCATTTTTATAATCTTGCGACCTTCACCTTAAATTTTGAAACAAATTCTACAGGGTGGTAAGGTAGGAATGATACACTTGAAAATTGTTATCAAACTTAAACAGGATTGCATTTCTCATTGCACTTGAAATAACAAGTCAAAGTGTTTAACTTAAGTTGTGTTTAGTGAAGTTCAAATCTTTCTCCTTTATATTTTAATTAATCACGGCTCGAAGACGCTTTTCAAAATTGCTGCAAACCGCACGCACCACCTCTTCCGGCATTTGATCCCAAATCTCAACCAAACGTTTTTTAAATGAGTCCAAACACACGTGCTTCAAGTAGCCCAGTATTCTTTGCATGTATCCTCAGATACTGAAGTCCAGTAGGTTCAAATAAGGCAACGATGCAGGCCATTCAGCGGAGTTGATGGAACATGGTAAGTTTTTCTTACACCACTGCTGAACAACTACTACCTTATGCGCTGGAGCTGAATTCTGTTTGAAACAAAAAAAATCCTCTCTAGAAAGTTCCTTAGCACATGGAAGTAGGTGGTCTTTGATAACGTATAGTAAATAATACTCTTTGTTTATTTTCACGCCCCTGTCTATGAACAACATTGCCTTTTGACGATATGGCACCCCAAACCATCACCGCAGAAGCACTTTGGTATTCGACCCCTCGTTTGTCAACTGATATTTCACAAAGACTTGCTCCGTATACACCATCATTTTGTTTGTTTAGAGACACTTCCAAAGTAAACCATTTTTCATTCGAAAACATTATGGAATGACCAGCGTGGCAATTTTTGCGTGTCCGTGAATCCTGTTTTTAAAAATCCATACAGGACTTTGAATATATTTTGCATGGATGCATGGTAGCTCATTTTCATTTCATTATTCTCGCCGACCGTGCAGGTTTACTTCGAATTCACTCCTGCACTGCTTTTGTCTAAGGAACAACAGTGCCAGTATCCTTGAAACGTTTTATGGTCCTGTACACAAACAGTGTGCTCAACTTCAAATGCGACAGCTTCCGTCTGATTTCCATGTTTGTGAATCCGTCAAGATGCAAGATTCGAATTAGTTCTCTACATGAATACATTTTTGTTTTCGTAAATTAAAGAACACAATTTCAGTTCGTTGGTTACGAATGAACTGACAACAAGTTTCTGTTTCAAAACGTACGCGAGGCTAAGGTTTAAATTGTACTACGAAAAAAATCATCTCGAGACTCTAAGAAACTATGATGAACCAATCTCTCTGGATACGATGTAATACCAGGAACAATCAAAATGCTTAGTGGATTTATTTTTGTTCTATTTTTTAGGATGGTATTCATAATACCTATTGTTATTTGATAGTTTTACGTGGTAGACATTACTTTTGTACCGCAAGTGTTTTTTAAACATAAGTTATGACATCCATAATAGAACATCAATGTCAAACTATTGATGGTAAAACTAGTATAAAACAAGCAGCCAAGTTTTCTGACAGTTTCTTCGATGACCATACACAACTTTGAAGCTCTTGAATTTCTATGTTAAAACCAGTAGTAGTAGGTTTTGCGTAAGATATACTTAGAAATTAGGATATGCTTAGAACTACTAAGCGATCTCTATTCTCAACGCGGAATAACAAGTGCTTTCCTAGATCATCATCCGCCGTCTATCGCCGCTAGCAAGCAGATTTGTGTGCAGTTATCAAGCCGGTTTTGTGGACGGACGATCGACAACTGACCCAATCTTTACGTTGCGACAGATCAAGTTCCTACCGATTGATCGATTTCAAAGCCACATACGATACTATTGATCATGAAGAGCTATGGAAAATTCTGGATAAGAACGGTTTTCCCTGGAAATTGACAAGCCGATCCACACTCTCGTTTCATTTTACTCAATTTTTGAGTACAATTGTATACTATCTCTTTTTCTCTCACGGAAATGTTACTCAATTTTTGTAAAAACTTTTTAACGAAAATTGAGTAACATTTCCGTGTGAAAAAAAAAGAGATAGTATACAATTGTAATCAAAAATTGAGTCAAATTAAACGGGAGTGCAGGCAACGATGGATGGTGTACAGTGCTGTGTGAAGGTATCGGGTACGTTATCGGTCTCATTTGAAACACGAAAAGGATTTTTATTTCATCTATAAGTCTTTCGGCCAATGATGGTTCGGCTTCACACGCAAAGGACTTCGACAAGGCGATGGTCTTTTCTGACTCCAGTTCAATATTGCTTTACACAGAAAAAAAAAATCACTTTTAACAGACGCGTACAATTTACCTTCGTTCTTTTGTCAGTCAAACCAAGCGTTAACAACGAACATGTTTGCAATCTTTCATACAATAGACCTGATTTCAGCGATATCTGGCTAAAATTTACATAAAATATTCCATGCGTTTATACCAAATCAATCATTCGAAAACATTTCCTGATGTCGAGATTCTGCAGTATGACTAAATACGACTGTATGTAGGAACCGAGAATAACGAATACACTTTACAAGAGGGATGTGAGCTAACGGGGGCAATCCCGGCTCGTCTTTAAATATACCAACATGGTGCATTCGATGAAGTTGTAGGAGAGGTACTGATGCACGCTGTTGACCTCAGCAGGTACCGTTAGGCCACAACTTTCATCGAGAGAACTGTAATATCTGAAAACATGGCCAATTTATGAAAATCGTACCAGATCACGGGAATTTTTACTGACATGTTGTAAATTGATATTTCGGAATGATATCAATGTAAATGCCGAATGATAACCCCCGGGTGCCATGACATCATGGAAGCGTAGAAGTGGCAATTCATGAAAATCGTTGTCAAGCTCTGAAATATTTTTTCTAAATCGTTGAGATAAGAATTTTAAACTTTAAATCAATATAGTGGCATAATGAGGACCTCAAGTGGTCACTGGATACTGGATCCTCCAGAAGATCTAAATCATCCCTAAAAGTTGTAAATTTGTATGCACTGAATTGAACTGTCAATCATTGTTTCTTGTCGGGCAGTCAATCAGCGCCTTGATCAAAAGTGCTGTGCGCACAGACATTACCACGGTGGGGTCGAATTTGTGATTTTATTATTAATCACATGTTGCATTCAAAACAAAATTGCAAAAAAAAACTAAACGAGGTAAAAATAACCCTTAAAAAATATGTGTTTAAACACCCAAAAAAACACCATATGATAATACTGAAAGTTTAAATTGAGCTGTTATGTAGGAAATTTTCTCAGCTTTCGAATGAAGGAAGAAAAATCTTGCTAAGTAGCGAACACATGTCATTTAAGAATGAAACTATTGTAAATTAGCGGCGCTCCATTAATGATTGGATGAGCATACAGCGTGCTTCATAGTATGGAAGAGATAACCTTGTCCAACCTAATTTACGAAGGGCAAACAGAAAAAAACTGCTTCAGTATCGATTCTATTCGTTTTTCTTGTATGACTGAAAAAGGTTACCAAACTACCCAGGTAACCAATAAGCATTAGCATATGCAGTAAATCAGCCATAAATCTGCATTTCAGATGCTACCAGCATTATATTAGCATTATATCAGCTTTTTGAATTTTATCTGTTTTAAATTTGGATTTCAAATGCTATTTAAATGCTTGTAGCCAGTAATAACCATTTCGAATGCAAAATAGCATTGATGAAGCATTTTCATAGCATTGCATTAAAGCATATTGGGCCAAAAGCGGCATTTAAGTTGCATTTAAGAAGACTTAATTGCTTGATAGGCTACCGTTAAGAGACTTTGTAACTCCTTATTGGTTACCTGGGTGCGCTACAATATTCCAGTATTGACCTCACATATGCAATGTGCAATGGTTTTATTGTGTACGGGTCATGAAAATTGTAACAAAAACGATTTATAAATTCAAGCACGTTATTTGCTCTGTTGATGATAGTATTGTAATGTTCAATGAATGTAAGTTTCGAATCCAAGATAACTCCAAGTGCCTTACTCGTTTACACTTTTCAACTGGCTGATTCCCTAAATCGATAGTTATGTATGAGGTCCTTCGGTTGCTGCTAAAAGCTATCGAATTACTTTTTTTAACGTTCAGCTGTAAAAGACTTTTGTTACATCAAACTTAGAAAACGTTTATTTTTTTCTGGAATGTCATGATATCTTATTTATTCCTTATTTCTAAAAATAGTTTCATGTCATCAGCATAAAAAATAAATTTTATGTTTTTGAGAATAAAGGAAATATCATTCACGAACAAAATAAATAAAAGGGGACCTAAATGAGAGCCTGGGGGACTTCAGAGGTGACTTCAATAGGTTATGATTTCTTCCCTTTTAATCTAACTGTTTGTTGACGGTTAGTGAGATAGGATTTGAGCCAATTGAGAATTCCTGGCTTAATTCCTAATATTCGCAATTTGAATAGAAGCATGGCAAAGTCAATGCGATGTATAATGAGCTTCAACATGGTGTCACCATTGTCCATTGCTATCAGTGAGTAGTCAACGAATTCCTGTATATTTGTGATAGTTGATCGTTTTTTAAAGAATGCATGTTGCTTGTTAGTCAGTCTGTTGTTGGTTTGAGAAAACAATGTCTCATTGATAATTGCATGAAAAAGTTTAGGAATGCAAGAAATAATGGCAATCCCACGATAGTTACGCATATAAGATTTGTTTCCTCTTTTAAAAATAGGTACTAGGTTCTATAGTTTGGGGAAGATCCCAGATTCCAGTGACATTAAAAAGCCAAAATAAGGGTGCTTTTTTTGGGCAAGACTTAAATTTTATGTTCGGTTTCTGAATTGTGCTCATCAAATACATTTTAAATGGATGGATTCAGTTCATCGCATATACTCAAGTATTATCCCAAGTTATGGCGGTTACCATCTATTCTTCATTTTGTGTGATTTATGCTTCCGATTTTTCAAATTTTTTATTTATTAACTATACCAAACTGGCTGGTTTGAATTACCTTGTCACCTTATTTTTTTGAGTGGTACTTGTTCAAATATTATTTCAAACAATAATTTATAAAAAAAAATCTTTACAGCAGTTTCCATATTCGCTGCGTTCTTAAAAATAGTCTTATGATATCATAATTTTCTAAATGGTATTGGAAGACCTATTCATATTCGTAGTTCGTAGTCTTTTGTATTCGTAAACAAATAAAGAGAACTCAATTGTTGTGTGAAAAGCTTTATTTTTCCAAAATGAAAAATTGATTCAGCTACACAGAAATCTTCATGGTCTTTAGTCCCGGAATAAACTTTCTAATAGACGTCCTCAACATAAATTTTGTGAACCAATTTCTAATAAATTTTCTCCTGACCTAGTTTGTCTTTGCACTTTTAGAAAACTACATGTGACCATTTTTCTGATCGTTTTGATCTGCTATTGTACACATCGTTAATTCTTTAATGGACTTGCTGTAAAATGTTGTAAGTTCTTAGAATGATCTTTCCAGATTTACTCAGACAATCCTAATGACTGTTTTCTAAGATATTCCTTCGTATGTGGTTGGGATCTTACTCTCATCTTTTGATAAATTTTCAGAAATACTTCAAGCAGATTTTTTTATATACTTCAAATATCTGTTAAAATTTCTAATAACTCTCTGTAGATCTACTTAAAAGCTTTTTTTTAATCTTTCCTTTTTCCGCTCCATAGGTAAAGATGTCTTAAACTCTGAACAAACTTGAAATTTTTTGACAAACTTTAAAAAAATCTGGTGACTATCCTTTAAATTATCCTGTAAGCTAACTCCTAATCATTTTGGTTCCTCTAGCTTTCCCCGAAGGCTTTCTTTTGTACATAGTGGTCTACTATTACCCAGTGTTCTATATTTTCTTCCTCCTCTATCATAGTATTGTTTGAGCTACGCTTCCACCGTCAAAAAAAAAAGTTTTACACCTAAAACAGAGTCTCTTTTTCTCAGTGGAGATAGTTTCATGAAGTTCTCCTTAAATTCCTCTAGGATTTTTATCAGCATTTATTATAATGTATTTGAATTGACTCGAAGATTTGCAAATATTAATGACTGATTCCTATATAAGGTCTAATAAAGGTGTTTCTTACTTCAATATTTTATTGTTTTATTTTCTATTTTTTCTGACTTTTCAAATCTGTCAAGTTGCAGAATAAATATTCAAATTTTAGAATCAACCGAACATTTTAGGCTAAATTTGAAAACTAAACTTGTCTTGAGTTAAATTTTCACCTAATTTTCATAAAGTTCATGGTAAATTTTTATTTATTCATTTTTTTATTCATTTTATTACTAATTTTTATTCAATTTTTAGTTAATTCTATCTGAAAAATTATGCTTGATTTCGAGAAAAGGGTCACTTGTTTATCAGTGTATAATCAAATCGTGCTTTTGAAAACCCATAAACGCTTGTCGAAATTTTTCAACCTCAAATTTTGTTTCCACTGCAACTTTTTGACATCCCAATTATTAAATCTCGTAAGCTTTGTGCATTATTCAAACCGAACAATAAATAACAATTATCTTAAATGTCTTAAAGAGCGACTAGAAGTAAAATAAATGGAACACGTAACTCGTAAATCCATAGCAGTGACAGTGCGGCCGGCACGATGCTGTGTTTACGATGTGTGTATCACCATCATACCCCGAATCATTCACGTGTTTGTTTAAATTTGCAGTTTATCTTCTTTTCAAGTCGCTTTTGTGTTGAAATCCTTTTCAAACGATTATTACTCACACTCGATGTAGGTACGAACTTTTCTTCCACTTCCGTCTATCTCTTCTATCAAACGGTGATTATCTTTCTTTTATGATATCATCACACTACACCACGAGAAGCACTAAACATTGAATACACAAGAAATTCACTCTATTTGCGTCACACAGAAGATTTTTGCTGACATATCTCGTATGCGAGACACAAGAAGAAAAAAAGCACTGTAAAAAGCTTAACAGCAGAATCATTTGATTTAATCACTTGGTACAACTTCCAACAGTGGACATTCAGATTAATCCACGTCCACTGCTACTGGTACTGCTCACTCGCTCTCACTGATAAGCGCCACGCGAATTGATCCAAAAAATACTTGACCGACCGACAGAGACGCACAAATATTCATGGCATAACACACCGAAAACAAAATTGCAGAAACACATCCGCATATCCCGCAGTCGCTAGTGACTGCTGGTTACTACTTAGTGGCTTCTTTTGCGGTATTTATATGGTGCAATTCAACGAAAACTTCCACGCGAAATTACAGATCCTACAACCGGACGGACGGCGATCTCTCGAATGAATGGTTTGTTTTGATACACGGCACTCTTTTTTATCTTTTCGGTACGGATCAACTGCACAAATACCAACAAACACTTGCGAGTATGACGACGACGCCGTTTTGGATGCTACGATATTATCAGAAAAAAAAACGGGAAGAATCGGGAGATGATGTAGAGCAACCAAGGCTACCAAGGCAACCGCCTGCGCCCGACGACGACGCTAACAACACGAGATGATGCGGAATGCTCATTTGAATCTCCGTGGTCGCGCACGTGAACACAAAAATCGTTCTCTAAAAACGGCGCGAATACTATTGACTGTTGACTGGGAACGGGTAGCATCGGGCATGTTTTGAGAGAGAGAATTTGCTCGCAATCTTTCTTTTCGAAAGTTGTGCATATGAGTATGTGTGTGTACTATGGGGACTCTTTTGAGAGAGAGAGAGCGAGATGTTTTCTGTTGCCGGCAAAATTATGTAAACAAAGAGAACCTAGAAGCAGTGATGCCAAATTAAAAACCTGAAATCTAAATTTTTATTTTTTTATTTTTCGTCGGCCTACCCGGATAACTAAAAACAATTTGCTATATAGTTAAAACTATATTTCGAATGTTAGATATATTATCACATTTAATGATATTGTTATCAAATATTTTAATCTCATTTTCACCATACAACCTCTACATTAACACATATTGTTAATGTATGCCATATTGTAATTGAAAGGTTATTTATTGTCTGCGCTGGGTCTGAATAATATACCAACTTTTTGGCATAGAGTACAGCAAAAAAATTTTTTCGTGAAAAGTGCCATTTTTTTTATAGTAACCTAACTTAACCGCCTATTCAGCATATTGTTATTTGGCCTTTAACCATCTGACATATTGTTAAAACTGTATAGGAGATTGTTAGTTTATAGTTGTCAACTATAAGGGTAAATGTCGTAACAATAACCGAAACGGTCATCAACAATAAGGGAAATGGTCCAGGAGTGGTTCGTGATTATGCGGGTACTTCCTCACATGGTGACAATCACCGACGCCAGGAAGACGACTCCACCACCTGGACCCTACCTATCGACTCATGAATATGAGCCGGGACCAACGGCTTTACTTCCCTTCCGAAGGAAGACGTGACCAGATTTTTTCGCCTCAGAAAAACCACCGACGTCGACTGTTGATTGAACCCAGACCCACTGGGGTGCCAAGTAGCAGTCACGCTTATCACTACACCACCGACGCCGGTGAAATGTAAATTTAAAATGCCTGGGAATTATAATAAATATTTGTAAAATCTTATTTTACGTTACTTTACAATGTCTTAGCAGGAGACAAGTAAACAATGGCTTCTTCCTTAAATTTATCGTGGCACAAAAGCTACTCATGTAAGCCTCAAATTCTATCGGATACATTAACTCTTCCTCTTCGAAACGAGCGCAGTGGATTGATAAAGGGAGTTTTCAATGACGAGAAGTTCGTGGAAAAAGCCATTGTTTACGTTTATCAGTTAGGCCCTAATGAAAAATCTTTGTCGACTTTATTTATTTTTAGGATCCGTTTATGATAAAGCCACCGACAAACAGACATAAAACATTACACATTTCTAGACAAAATCGTCGAAAAGTAGTAAGTAACAATTGTAAACAATGACTTAAAACGTAAATTTCCTGGAAATGCCAGGTTGCGAACATCTATATCCACTACTGACGGGAAGGTAATAACTCCCTGTATCTGTTTCTGGTGCTATTTTGTGTGCGGGAGCAAGCAGATCCCAGAAAAATACGCTAGAAGTCATTGTTTACAAATGTTACTGTCGACCTTTTGACTATTTTGTCTAGATTTCCAATGTACAACATAGTTGCGAAAAAAAACTACCGCTATCGGACGGTGTTGTGGTGGTAAACGTGGTTGCCTCTCATCCTGTCAGTGACTTTGGGATTTTTAAATGCATAATGTCTGATCACATTTTCCTTCGCAAGGGAAGTAAAGCCGTTGCCCTCAGCCCATGTGTAGATAGGTTCGATACAGGGATGCCAGGTTTCCAGTTTAAACTGGATTCTTCCAGTTTTTTTTTACGGAATCCAGTCAAACAGTTAAATTCTCAAATCGTCCAGTTTTTCTGACGTTTGTCCATTTTTTTCCAGATTTTTTTCTTCACAACCCTGTTAAAGGTCGGTATCGTGTTCGAAAGAAATTTCTTTTTCTATCTTAAACCCATGTTAAATTCCGTTTACTGAAACGGAAAAGTAAAGAATCCAAAAGAAATTTCTGCAGCAGTATCCACCTGAAAAGAACGAAAAACAAAATTGGAATTTGTAAGGTTTCCACGCAAACTAATGGGAGCTGTCACTTTTACTTTCGGAAAAATATTCCGCTCAATTATTCCGTAAGTGAAGGTGACATTTCGTACCATGCAGATGAATTGTCAAAATTCCGTTTGGTAATATTGAACAAAATTCCGTAACCTCTTTTCTTTTTAGGTCGATACTGGCCTTAACTCTACCCAAAAATTGTAGGATATTTTTTTTAAATGTGGAAAGATTCCTATCCCCTTAAAAAGCTGCTGTTTTTTTAAGCGTTTATAAATCAACTTTCCAGGGACCTGGCGGGCTGTCATTGTCCTGTAGCCAACATCTCTTACAGCCAAACGTCAAAAGATTCATTGTTTGTAAACAATGCTGGCGTTCGTACCCGCAGTAACAAACGTCAGACGGGCCTTATTAAAATAAGGCCCGTGATATGTTGCATACTGTCAAACGCTAGTAACTAGGATAGGGTTGCCAGGCCCCTGCAACTTTCGCTATCTGTCAACTGCAGCTTTTTGAAGTTTTATCGACGCACACTAGTGGATCATTTGAATTACAGAAGTGTGAACAAGAAGGAAACAGATTAGTTGGGAAAACAAAGATGATAAGTATCAAGATACTGATAATGAATTCCGGGAACTTAGAAACATCGATTTTGATGATTTGAAGCATGAATATGATGCCACGTTGTTTTGGGAAAGGTTTTAGCATTGATTTCATTTGCTTTTCCAAATCTACAGAATTTGATACCAAATTTATTAATTCTTCCTCATTCATGTGCGACGGTGAAAAAAGTTTTTTTTTTCGTTTACAATTTAAACAAAACTAAAAGTTGAAACAGGTTTGGGACAAACATGATGAAGGGAATTTTGGTAACCAAAAATTTGGTTACTTTCAATCAGGAAAAATCAGGAAAACTTAAAATAAATCAACTCATAAAAGCCAAACATAATTATCAAATCTACGAGTCGGTTAGAAGAGCGACCAAAGAACAGTGAATATATGTTATTGTTATTTGGGTTGTCATATTTGTAAAGTTTAAATATTGACCAGGTAAACAAATAAATATATACATTGTATTTTAAATTAAGTTAAAGTCTTGGTTTAAGTTTTATTTGTTTACACATAAATGTTAAAATCTGACTTTAAAATAACACTAAGAATGCTTTAAACAGTTTTTAAAACCTATTGGAAACAAATTACTTTCTATATTATCTCTTTTTAAGCTTGGAAAACTTTGTGTCATTCTTCCACAAAAATGGCCGTGGGTTGAATGTGGTACATGTTTAATACCACAGCAGATTCAAAGATCGAAACGTCATTTAGGTCAAGCGTTATATAATGAATAAAATGTCCTTCGTGATTCCACGCATAATAAAAAATCATTCATTGACAATTCCCCATATTATTGATAATTATTTCCCAATATTGTTGTGACACCCTAAAGTTGATAAGTATAAGTTAACAGTACCCTATACAGTTTTAACCATTTGGCAGATGCCAAATAACATTATGCTGAATAGGCGGTTGTATTCGCTTTATTTTCGTTCTATTTTATATCAAAATGTTAGGTTTATAAGCCAGAATTAAAGAAATCTTACAATGACAATATGTCATACAGTAACCATCTGCGTTAGTGTAAAGAATTTTTAGTTAAAACCATTACAGAACAATTCCACATATTGTAACAATATACTATTCATACAACATATAAATTGTAATATGCGACAAATGGTTCTTCATTACGTAGGCTATTTCTTGATTTTTTTAGGATCCAGTTTTTTCTAGTTTTTTTTTGCATTCTTCCAGTTTAAAAAAAAAATATATATTGGCAACGCTCTCGATATGTATATGTCTCCCGGGCGTGCCGAACTCAGGCTGAATGTCTCGTAAGGGCCAGTATCGACTTAAAAAGTAGAGAGTTTACGGAATTTTGTTCAATATTACCAAGCGGAATTTTGACAATTGCTCTGCATGGAACGAAATGACGCCTTCACTTATGGCTGGCCCACAATCGATACGTTGCGGATGCGTTTGCGTGAATTTGACAGTTTTCCCATAGTTTTTTCTGTCAAATTTACGTCAACGCATCCGCAACGTATCAATTGTGGGTCAGCCATTACGGAATAATCGAGCTGAATATATTTCCGAAAGTAAAAGTGACAGCTCCTATTAGTTTGCGCGGAAACCTTACAAATTCCAATTTTATTTTTCGTTCTTTTCAGGTGGATACTGTTGCAGAAATTTCTTTTCGATTCTTTACTTTTCCGTTTCAGTAAACGGAATTTAACATGGGTTTGGGATAGAAAAAGAAATTGCTTTCGAACACGATACCGACCTTAAATACGAAAAATTAACGACCGCTATCCTTTGAGTACATTGTAAAGGACGATCAATTGAACGACGATCAATGGCGATAGTGTGAAAGCGTCGAACACAAGGCCCTGAGATCATGCGCACCTCAGATGGCAGTACAACCAATTAAATTTACCGTCAAATAGTTGTTAGATGATTAAACTATGCCTGTTATGTCTGTTTTTTTTTTGCAACACCCATATTATTGCTCTTGGAATTCACTACAGGTGTTATTTCAGATTGTTTTGACGATTTTCTTCAGAATCAAAATTTAGACAGAGTCTAACTCAGACAATAAGTACGTTCTGTTAATAGTGTTCTTATAAGTTTGCTCAAAAAGAAAATACAATATTTCAGTTATTTTCTGCATACCGAATTTTCAAAATCATGTTCGGTACTTATTTTTTGCTAAATTTTTGCTTTCTGTAAAACAGAAATTTCACCGAAAATTTTGAAAATATAACATTTACAAAATTCCAGCAATCAAAAATACTAAATATCGGTAATTTACACAAAACTACCGGAGAATTATTTAAAAAAAAAACACTACCGATCGAAACTGTAAATTGCTGCAAACTCGCAACATTGTAAAAATAATTATGTTATGTTAATTGTTTATGTTTATGTTACACTGTTAATTCTTGGGGTTTTAATTTAAAAAAAACATGGTTTTTTTTTCATTCAGCAGCCTCGATGATGGAGCATTCTTCTTAGCACAAACACATTTTTGATGAATCTCAACTATTTTTTCTCGATATTTAAACAAGAAAAATCTAATCATTTTTATTTTCACAAACTGACACGCAGTTTCACAAAGTGACATTTATACAAAGTGACAGCACTTCATTTTCAGTAACGGGGGCTCCCATTATGACACACAGAGAGGAATTTGAAGGTCAATTTTACCATTATTGGGAGTTAGGATGACTATTGCAGTATAGTGATTTTGAACCGACTATGATCATGGTCAAAACTACCATTAAAAATAGTTGATGCTAACATTTTCCACAATGTCGGAATAGTCCTTGTTACCATGATCATAGTAAAAAATGCCATGAACGTGGTGAATTCGACCATTTTCATGGTTATTGAAACCATTATATGGTATAGTCATCCTGACCATGATTTAATTGTCGGCACAACCCAAGTAACACAACTTGTTATGTAATGTTCAAAAATTCATCTTTAAAACATGATCTTATGTATTTTTCTAGTACACATAACTTCATTTTTGGTATCTTATATGACCAAAACAGCGCAATAAATCGATCAATTTGAAACATCTTTAAGGTCACAAAAGAAGTTTTTAGATACAGATTTAGAACTAATAATACGTTTTCAAAATACATTGAATAGCATGCTTCCAACATGATGATGTCTTATCTTGGTAGTTTCTAGCATCATAATAACAAATAGGTTATAATCAAGTAATTCGAAAGTAAAAACAATTGCAGAAATACTTGAACATGATATGGAAGTTTGATAAATGTCAAACGAACAGAAGTTAACAACGATTGTTAAGATTGTTGTGATTGTGAAAATTATGTTTGTTTATGAGGAGAATATGCACAACTCATAGTAAAAAAATGACAATCGTTTTTATCCAAATCGATTGTTTAATAAATATAAGAAAATTAAAGATTGTAAATGCTCAGAACGTTTAACAAAATATGATATGCGAGGCAGCCTTTATCCCTTTTTTTTTTTTTTTTTTTTTTTTTTTTTTTTTTTTTTTTTTTTTTTTTTTTTTTTTTTTTTCCCCCCCCCCCCCCCCCCCCCCCCCCCCCCCCCCCCCGGTGCAACTTTTGGTTTTACTCTCTCATAATTGATGCGCCGTTCTAAAGATTAAAAAAATTCGGCAGAAAATTTTCTTATATTTTGCAATTTTGTAGCATCTCTGTTGGAATCGTCAAAAATCGTCATGGTGGATTAGACACATGGTCTACACTGTCGATTGAAAGTATTTTTAAAACATAAAAAAATGTCTAGATTATCGAGCAATTTTCTTTCTTACTCAAGATGTATCATCTCAATGATCGACAAAAAAAAACACATTTTCGAAATTTGTAGTGATAATTGCACTGAAAATTTCTTTTCGTAAATTAGATTTTACTCGCTTCGTTAACATCGAATTTGTACCTGGAACAAAAATCTTGTATATTGTATGAACTTTTTTTTTATATTGCTTTTTATCTGGTAAAATGCTATCACTACACCTTTTTGTATGAATGCACGAAATGAATTTCGTGAAGACCAGCCAATCGCTGTGTTGCTGCTGAGATGAGCGGGAATAATTTATTTATATCCAAATACAAATTAGAGCACTGTCGAGAGTTAGAACTTCACGCTCATTAATCAAGTATCTTCTCATGAGTTTTCATGGTCTAGTGCGATCAACCACGGATATATAGTAGATCTATCAGTCATTCATGCAAACACCAGAGAGACGTTTCCTTTTTAATTTGTGACCAAATATTCGTAGCTCTTGGAGTTTTTTTTTCGTACAATGTTGACAGTTGCGTGTGTGCCATTAATTACGAAGGTGTCTTCATAAAACCAACAAATCAGTTTCGTTGCAGAAAACAACGAATAGATTCGTTAGTTCTACCTTCGATTTCGTAATATTAACTAAAATTGATTTTCAGTGTGTAATCATAGTTTCAACCGGCACTGTAATTTTGTCCATAGCTATGGTGTGAAGTTGAGATTGAGTCCAAAATACATCTTGAGAGCAGTCTAATAACATGCTCATGATGGTCCATTGCAAATTATTTCAGTTAGTTATTATAACATCATAATAACCATATTAGAGCATCTTCTTAGTGAAATGTCATTTGGCTCCAGAAATTTTAGGAAAAAAATGACGTTTCTTGTGGACCATCACAATGAATCAACTGCTGATGGTGATGCTTATTGCATGCTATTGTTCTGAAAAATATATATGTTTTTCATCTCTTGTAGTTCGACTAATTCTGTAACCGTTTTTTAGGAAGATATCATGCAAATGGGCTAGGTCTGCTTTTTAATCGATATGAAAAATTTATAAAAAAGTACTGTCATAAACAAATTTATCATATTTATAACAAACATTACCGTCAAATTCGATCTGTGTTTACATCTGCTAATTTGACACTTGTTGGATTGAATTGTTGTGTTCATGCATTTCTGCATTTAGTTTCGCTTTTTTACAACTTGATTATAACCTATTAGTTATTGTAATGCTATAAACTACCTAGATAAGACATCGTCATGTCAAAAGCATGTTATGCAGTGCATCTTTAAAACTCCTGATGCTACCGAAAAGATGTTATAAAAAGATCGGTTAATTGCGCTCTTTTGGTCATATTTGAGTCGAAAATTAAGTCATATGTTCTAGAAAAATACATGAGTGACTTATGAAAGGCAAATGTTTTGCGACAACATCCTCTTAGCTTGTATATGACAAAATATGTTTTTCATTACATTCTTAATACTCTTGTATAACAAAATTTCAAGATAACTGACCAAAAAGATGTTTTTGGTGTTACTTGGGTAGGTTTGAAAACAGGCATAAATGTGTGAAATTTTCGTAAAAATTGATGAAACTAGCATACCGTGCAAAACCGTGCAATAACGGACCAACGCATCTGATGTTGTTATTTTTTGCCTGCTGCCACGCAGCAAAGCTTAAATTAGAAAATAAGATGCATTGGTCCTTTATTGATTGAGATTTGTGTCGATTTGTGAGCTTTCCGAATGAATTATAATGTAGCCAGATGATGCAGTTCTCAAATATGATGGGCTACTGTTTGCTTATTGCAACAATTAGAGGGTACAAGAGTACAAAAATAAAGCTAATAAAGATCTAATGCGAACATTATTTTACTAGTGCATACCGCAATCACAATAGCCCAATGTACATTCTAATTTGACAAAAGACCAATCTAGCAGGTCCAATGTATAAATGCAAATGCAATAGGTCCTAAGTAACAAATGTATCAATTACACGCCTAGAATCGCCGTAAACACCAAAGGCAACATTTTCTTTTTAGTCGTGACGGCGTTTGCGCTAAAAATCATACAAAAATTAAAGATTACACGATTGAGTTGCAATTACGACTTGAAAAAAAAATCGATCCTATTTTTTCGATTTGACACAAATGTTGCTTGAAGTAGTTGAATATTATCCATCCGAAAGAAGAACTTTTAGTTTGTTTTCATTTTTCGAACAATCAGAACACGCGTTTTTAGAAATGTGGGTACATCTGTCAAAATTTTAGACAAACATTGTACATTGGACAAGTGGCTGACAAAAGTCCCATGTACAGAGCTGTGCGTTATAAGACGGAAGGTACATTGGACGTTTTGTTATCGGGTCGTATCTTCAATTTTTGTTTATCTTAAAGCATAATTTCAAAATGATTCATAAAAAAGTAATGGCTTTCCATCCAAATCGATATTCAACTCGATTTTGTTTATATTGTTACTTAGGACCTAATTCAGTGTATGTCAACTTATGCATGCTAGAAATCAATGGTTGGTTCGTTGGTTTAGGTAGTCTGTTTTTTGTAGCGTGTTTCATGGTGAAATACGATGGTGTTGTCTTGCAATCATTATTTTTTGAAATTGTTTTTTTCAATAGTTTCGCCTGTCAAAATTAAAAAAATAAATTAAATGCCGGTTTATTATTATATTTATTATCGAACAATGTTATAATCCACATACCCCTATAATACCCTAATAGGGCATCGATATTTGAAATAAAAATGATATTATGTTTATTTTGAACATATTTATGATAAGAATAAAAGTACAAATTTTGGATTTTATTGGTTGCGTTTTAGTTGTTTTTATTTATTCTATGAATCTTGGTTGTCTTAATTCTGGATTTGGCTTTAAGTCACTACTGGAATCGAGCAAATAACCTTCCAATATATGTGACGACTGGGGGTGCGACACATCTTAATCCAGATTCAATATGATCGAAAAATCTCACGCTAGTGAATCAATCTTTGAAAAATCTTGTTTCAACTTGTGAATATTAATCCATCTACTTGCATCGTGCTGCATCTTTTTGCAGTAAATCTTTAAAATCTTCATCAAAATCTTTAAAATCTTCTTTCTATCTACTAAGCGTGCGCACATCGCACAAAAGCATAACAAAAAATATTCTGCATCTGAGATAGAGTCGCACCCCCTGTGTGACGATTGGTTCATGTGGCGAGTGTCGAAACTCGAAACTTTGCCTCGGCCCCACGTTCTGTACACGGTTGTTTGCGAAAACCCATTATTGGGTAAAAAATACCCATTTACTAGCATTCAAATAGCATTCCCATCTGTCATAAAATGGGGGAATTTCTCAATCATACAATGGGTAAAAAAATACCCATTAGAGGAAACCTCTTACAATAAAAAACGGGTATATTTTTACACATTAATGGGTGAAAAAATAGTTCAAAAACCAAGTGTATCTGGTGTATCGTTGGTGGAAAGCGCAGATTGGTTCAGTTTTATAATATTATAAAATCTAAAATAATATTTAAACTATACACTCTCAGAACAACGCAAGTAAGACAATTGATATTTTTTGTAAATAAGTAATCTAATGCTTCAGAATTATGCTTCCAGATCGTCGATTGTAAAAACTTGCGTTTATAATCGCTTTGTGCGCACGAAACATGGAGGAACCTAGAAAGAAGTTTCCATAGCTAAACGAGGAAAGGCATGAATAAAAATAAAGTAGAAGTATTTTATGTTTAATTTTTTTACATTTATTGATTAAGACCCTGAATATCCATTGAATCTACAATCTACTACTAAACTGCTAAATAATCTATTTTCAAAACTGGGTAATTTTTTACCCATTTTGGGAAAACCTGGCTTCTTTGTAATGGGTGAATAAATATCTATTTTATGACATAAACTGCTTTTACCCATTAATGGGTAAATAGGGTTTACCCATTATATGGGGAGAGGCACTTCTAGCGAAAATGGGTGTTTTCTCACCCATTAATGGGTTTTTGCAAACGACCTTGTATAGAGGAAAGTACACGCTCAAATTTACCTACCCGATGAATGTATTGCTGAAATTAACATGCCTTGAATTTGATTCAAAAACTGTTATTTGCGTTCGAAACATGCTCTCTATTTACTTTAAACACGGAGAAAAATCTGAAAGCTGAAAAGCATATTATATATTACATCTACGCTTTATCTTTTTAAATCACTAAAGATAAAAAGTATGTATTGAATCTAATATTTTATGCAGATAATTTAAATAATTATTATTTTTCGAGATATTGTGTTATCGGGTTAAATGCTGAAAAAATATTATACGCATTCCATTCTACGCTTTATGAATTCTGACATCAGTGCAATGCTATTAAAAAATATGCATTGAATCAAAATATTATTAAGATTGCAATAAGATTCTAGACAACACTATTTTCCGCGCATATTTCGTTACCAGCGTTATACACTCTACAAGATCAAAACAGACTACCTATTTGTGAACAAACACGGAAGGATTGGTGATTTTAGGAAAATTTTACTGCAAGCAAACGCCCTTAACCAAGTGCACGTGAAAAGGCTTTCCGAATTCAAACCAGCTTCGGAATGTGGTCGCGGAAGTAGACGAATTATGTTCTTAATGTACAATTTGTGAACACATAGATTCAAATTTTTTGCATCATTTGTCCTCTTTAATTATAACTATGCGACTCATACATTACTGGGTCACTGTGGTCTATCAAAATGGCTAGTTGTTTAACATAAAACTATTAGAAGATTTTCCGAGTACTTCTTCAAACATACGATCTGATTTTGCAAACAAAGAGGGGACGAAGATCCAAAAGTAAATTTGTCAAAACTATCAGCGCCCTCACTGAAATAGCATCAACAACATGTTAGGAAAATGTTATTCCTTGTGTTGGTGACCCTAGTCTGCATGAAAGTGCTAAGGGTTTCAAGAATTTATCGTGTAGAATCTTACTTCCTCTCTTTGTTTACAAAATCAGAAACGTCTATTTGAAAATGTACACGAGATTTGTATCTGTGTGGTCTCTAATAAGTCGTTTGTCATTTTACAATCTACAATGCTGATTTTCATATATATTATTATTTTATTGATTTGTGCATTGGAATGCATATATTGATATATTTATGCATTGCAATGCATAAATTTGATTTATGCATTGAAATGCATATATTTATACAAATATGCATTGCAATGCATATATTTAAAGTATGCATTGGAATGCATACATTTGGTAAATACATTGGAATGCATATATTTGATCTATTCTTATCAATGCATAAACCTGGTTTATTCATTCCAATGACTGGATAGACCGAATATGGTTGTAGCATAGAATTTATGCTATTTAGTATATTTGTTTTTCTCCGTGTACCTTTTGGTACAAGCATAGACTAACTCTAAGACCGGTAGGTCCCGAACAAATACGATTTTTTCTTGGCTCAGTCAGTACTAGAACATCGGTCCCAAGATCGGTCCCAAGCTTCATGATTCGCCCCTAATCACGTAACTCGCACCAACACACCTTCAAATATTCTGTCAAAATATCATAGTTAATCAAAACAAAGCCAAAGATTCTAGTAACGAAAGGTACTGAAAAGTGCAAGAGTGTATAGCAACTCGCATAACCTCAAACCATTCCTGGACCATTTCCCTTATTGTTGTCGACCAGTTCCGTTATTGTAACGACATTAACCCTTATAGTTGACTACTATAAACTAACAATCTCCTATATAGTTTTAACAATATGTCAGATGGTTAAAGGCCAAATAACAAAATGTTGAATAGGCGGTTAAGTTATGCCTTGTTCAGACTACGGAGTTATAACATGTTACAAGGCTATCTTGATGACATTTTGCTTGTTTATAATTTGTTGACAAACCTTGTAACATGTTAAAACTCTGTAGTCTGGCGAGCACATTAGGGTACCATACAAGGTTGTTTGCAAAAACCCATTAATGGGCGAAAAAACACCCATTTTCGCTAGAAGTGCCTCTCCCCATTTAATGGGTAAACCCTATTTATCCATTAATGGGTAAAAGCAGTTTATGTCATAGAATGGATATTCACCCATATCAAAGAAGCCAGGTTTCGCCAAAATGGGTAAAAAACTACCCATTTTTGAAAATAGAATATTTAGCAGTTTAGCAGTAGATTGTAGATTCAATGGTATTCATGGTCTTAATCAATAAATGTAAAAAATTAAACATAAAATACTTCTACTTTATTTTTATTCATGCCGTTCCTGGTATAGCACTTCTTTCTAGGTTCCTCCATGTTCCATGCGCACAAAGCGATTATAAAGGCAAGGTTTTACAATCGACGATCTGGAAGCATAACTCTGAAGCATTAGATTACTTATTTACAAAAAATATCATTTGTCTTACTTGCGTTGTTCTGAGAGTGTATAGTTTAAATATTATTTTAGATTTTATAAAATTATAAAACTGAACCAATCTGCGCTTTCCACCAACGATACACCGGATGCACTTGGTTTTTGAACTATTTTTTCACCCATTAATGTGTAAAAATATACCCATTTTATGACAGATGGGAATGCTATTTGAAAATGGGTATTTTTTTACCCATTATTGGGTTTTCGCAAACAACCGTGTAAAAAAATGTAAATTTTCACGAACAAAATATTCGCTGTTCTCTATGCCAAAAAGTTGGTATATAATCCAGACCGAGTGCAGACAATATAAAACCTTTCAATGACAATATGCCATACATTAACAATATGTGTAAATGTAGAGGTTGTATGGTGAAAATGAGATTAAACTATTTGATAACAATAACATGAAATGTGATATTATATCTTTCATTCGAAATATATTTTTGACTATAAAGCAAATTGTTTTTCATTATGCGGGAAGGTGCACTTCGGAACTAGCCCAAGTAACCACGAGGCTATAATAGCTTGCGTATATAGGGCATATGCATTACGTCTAGTGCATCATTGAAGTTGGATTAAAGCTGAAAAGGGCCCCACTAAGATCGAACTAATGCTATATCTTTTGTAATGCCATGAGACATTGCTAAAGTAGCATTATTGCATTGGTAATGCATCATTGCATTGGTAATGCATTATTACATTCTTAAAGCTAATCTAACGCTTCATTACTTGACAACTGTTGAATTGATGCGATCCAGCATTAATGATGTTGATTTTGTGTTGAATAACAGCAATGATATAATGCTTGTGGTTACTTGGGAGGGGTTCTACAACAGTGAACCAATTTCATATCGCTACTTTCATATTGATTGTTGGTACAAGTATCTTTGTTTTTGTTTTGATTCGCTGGTTGAACCAGCGGGTAGATAGTCATGAAGAAAACGAGTATTTTTTTGGCTGAGGAAGTACTAGCACACCGGTCCCAAGCTCGGTCCCAAGCTTAATGCCTGGGACAGACATACAACTTACAGCGTTGTACCAACAATCAATTTGCAACTAGCGATTTGAAATTGGTTCACTGTTGTAGAACCCCTTGATTCGAAGTACACCTTGAAGCCAGCACCTAACTATACATATTTGCGCCTTTGTTTTGATTTGCTGTGTTAATTTGACAGAATATTTGAGAGTGCGTTCGTGTGAGTTCATTATTAGGGGTGTATTATTAAGCTTGGGACCGAGCTTGGGACCGATGTGCTAATACTGACTGAGCCAAGAAAAAAATCGTATTTGTTCGGGACCTACTGGTCTTAGAGTTAGTCTATGGTTGTACTCCTTTAGTCTAGTACGTGTTTTTTGGTACTGGATTAAAGTATTTGACAGTTCGTACAACGGTTAGCGTTGTATGTCTGTCATAAGTATAATGATTCACCCCTAAGACCGTAATACCTGGGACAGACATACAACGAACAGCGTTGTACTCCTTTAGTCTAGTTCGTGTTTTTGTGTACTGGATTAGAGTATTTTACAGTTCGTACAACGGTCAGCGTTGTATGTCTGTCATAAGTATAATGCACAGAAATACACTCTCATAAATTCTCTCAAAATAGCATAGCGAATCAAAACAAAAACAAAGATATTCCTGGTGCAGTTGAAAACCGGAATATAGCAGTCGCGCCAATCGATTTTACTCCCGTCCCATAAGTCCAAACAATGGCGCATCTAGTGCGCTGTATGGCGCATCTGATGCGCTATACAGCGCACTAGATGCGCCACTGTTTGAATTCATAGAACGGGAGTAAAATCGATTGGCGCAACTGCTATATTCCGGTTTTCAACTGCACCAGGAATGCTAGTACCAAAAGGTACTGAAAAGCACAAGAGTGCATGGCAAGGTGCACACTGCAAGGTGTATTTCAGAACTAGGGGTTACAACAGTGAACCAATTTCAAATCACTAGTTGCACATTGATTGTTGGTTCAACTGAGTCAAATAAACCCTCTATTCTGGGGATTCGAATACACGTTCATTTAAAGTTACTCTCTTTTGACTGTTCTTGTATGAGCGTACACGTTACGCTTTGGAACGTTACGATTTGTTTGGCAGTTTCTCTTTGACAGTTGATTTTTCACTCATCGGCTCATCGGCATCTGCGCCGCGGTTTTTTCAAGGGTCTTTTTCCTCCCATTTTCTGTTCTGTACAGACTGGTTGGGAAACTAGAACAGTTTTTAGTAAGTTTAGACAAAAGTGAAGCGATTTTTAGAAATTTTACTTGCTCTGCATCTTCTTAAGGGTGCTACTTCTGGAAAGAAGTAAAATTTAGGAATCGTTGTGGATAGCGCAAGATGGTAAGTGTTTTATTTCCGCTTGGCTTGGGTTGGATTGCTTTTGAACATGGAGTCCATCTTTCTTTTTCGCAGTCAAAGAAAATGTCTCGCTATCCTCACGACGCCAAAGTTTACGTTGGCGAGCTCGGCAACAATGCCAGCAAGCAAGAAATCGAAGATGCTTTCTCCTATTATGGTCCATTGAGGAATGTTTGGGTTGCTCGGAATCCTCCGGGATTCGCCTTTGTTGAGTTTGACGACGCCCGGGACGCGGAAGATTCGGTCCGTGGCCTTGACGGTCGTACGGTTTGCGGTCGCCGCGTACGGGTGGAACTGTCCACCGGAAAGGGTGGTCGTGGCTTCCGTGGTGGCGGCGGCGGCGGTGGTGGTGGCGGCGGCGGTGGAGGTGAAAGAGGAGGTGGTCCTCCCCGCGGCAAAGGCGGTCGCGGAGGGTTCAATCCTGATGATCGTTGTTATGAGTGCGGAGGACGAGGCCACTATGCTCGCGATTGCACTAAGTCTGGCAGGGGCAAAGGTCGCAAGAGGTAAGTTGGTGAATTTTATATATTTAATTTTAAACAAACTATGCTTGGAGTGGGTTGCGAGATGCGTTGATGCTGAGGGAGGAGAAGAATCAAAATCGATTTTTGTCATGTTGAACAACATCATCTCGCAATGCCATCATCCGTTGATAAGCATGTAATCATAATGTTCGCATCTCAAAGGCCGATTTTTATTCTGGTATTGATTTTCACCAGAGAAGGGAGAGACGCATCGAATGAGAGGAAAAGAGACGAATTTCCTGATTGATTCAATGTGCGTTGCCCTACTCGTCGTAGCCCTACAGAAAGATTGCTTCAACGCCTCCTCGTTGAGCACGTTGAATCAGTCAAAGAAATTGTCGAAAGAAGCGTCCCCTAAGTAACAAGTGAGAGCTAGGCAGCGAGATCATCGCAGAATCAGCGAAGAGTCAAATGTAGAGATTCATCGTTCTCAAAGTCAGCTTCCTCAGCTAGTCGCCACGGGTCAATAAGTAAAATTGCATCCGCTTCTTCACCTGCGCTGAAAGCACCGAGATCTGCTTAGCGGCCTTTGAAAGGCAGGCAATTTTATGATTGAGAAAGCAACAGAGAACTCTTCACGTAGAACACGTCCAAGCTTACACAAAAAAGTTCGTTAGTCTGCAAGTCTTCTGTGCAAAGTCTACTAGAGTGTAAACGCACGCATCAAGTAACGTTTCTGCATGAGTCTTTCTACTGAAATTTCCCGTGAGTGTTCTTTTTGCTTTATTTTTTACAAATTGCTCGAAGGTCAAACTATTAGGCAAGGTCTTTACATGCTAATAACGTATCTAATGCAACTTTAGCGTTATAAACCAGATCAGTATAAAAGATAACTGTTATATAAGACATTTGTGCACTTGAATCTTGCGACAGATTGGATGGCAACAGGCCAGATAATTATTGCGACCCAGATTGGTGTCTGTTATAAATCTTTTGGAAGGTTTTACACGTTTTATGTTTTCTCGCGCTTTGTTTTTGTCAACAATAGTTATCTCCTGTTGTTAATAATGTTTGACACTAGGTTTTTGGAGTTTGGTCGTTCCCAGTTTCACCTATTTATTTCTTTCTTTTCCCCATCGTTCAATCTTACAGATCGCGTAGCCGTAGCCCTCGGTCTCGTTCGCGCGAGTTGCGTACTCGTTCGAAGAGTTACAGCCGCAGTCGAAGCCGTGAACGGAACCGTGAACGTGAGCGCGATCGCGACCGCCGTACCCGTTCCAAGACTCCGAAGAAAACGACTAGAGCTGAGCGCTCGGTGAGCCGCGATCACAGCAAATCACCTCGTCGTTCCATTTCGAAGGATCGCAGTCGTTCAAGAACACCCCGTTCGGCGACTAGGTCCCGCTCACGATCACATCGTCGCAATGGGACTTCGCATCACGATTAGGAGAGCGCTGCTTACGAGTGGATGTTGCCAATAGGTCCAGACCGCCGAGATTAACAACAAACACTGGCAACTATGAAGGATACAAAACATTAACTCCCGATTTGGAACGTAACAAAACTTGACACACTTTATCGTTTGGCAGATAGAAAATGACCCAAAAATATGATTTACTTAATCCGTAGTTGTAGGGGTTTCATGATTATTTCGATAAGTTTTACTACATATAAGGTTGTTTTGTTCGCGCAGAGGAACAAGCTCTTTGAGATTGATAGTATTGACGGAAAATTGCGCTGTAATTGCTGCCACGGTCGCATACATTCTAATACTAAAGATAAGAAATAGTTGTTTAACGGTAATTTGACAAAAATAATCAGCTCTCTGTACGGATTTTGAGATACGCATAGGGTCTTGATCATAAACTTCGTATGCAAATTTTAAGGGAGATATTGGCGAGTGCCTGTTGTCTAACTCCTCTTAAAATTGAGCTATGTACGTAGTTTATGCCCATCCTTTTCATAGATTCGGCGTGTCCATGCATTTATCATTTTCTCTAAACGATTGCTACTAAAAGCATCGTTTCATATCTGCCGCAGTAGCGGAATCTCCTATCATCAGTATAATTTTGTCCGTATGCTTTTATTTATAAATGTGGACTTACCCTATAATGCAAGATAAAATAATAAAGTGTTTGAACTAAAGTTTGTCAAAGTATTCTTCGCGTGTTTCTATTGGTTAAAATATTACACGACCACACCTATCACATATAAGGGACATATTAGGGGTCATAAATTCATACTTTTATTAACTAGTCAACCGGTTTTTGTTTAAGAAGCATCTAACCATCATCGTCAAGCAGTTTTTTCGTTCTAAATCGAAGCAATGATCATGGAAATGGATTTTTCTACCCGCCAACCGGAAAATAGTACTCCAGATTTTCAATGTTGAACTAACTGCTGGTTTGGATTTTTTTTAAATTTTGGCACGACTTATCGTGCCGTATTCAAAACCTAACCTCAAAGTTTTAACGCATGTTTTCCCCTTTCCAGTTCTGCCGCTTTTCGTATAACACTTCAATGGTAATTTTCATCATAATGAGAAAAAAGCCATTAAAGTTTTCAAACGTTTTACTGTTTTCTTTTGCTGGATCGTTTTCGTTTTGGATGTATTCAACTTAATTTGTGATATGGAATCAGAATAACGCGAAATTATAATATCATCGCAGTGCTGTAGTAAACAAGCATGTGTTTTTCAACGAATCTTGTCCTAACTGTGTGATTGCCGCGATTCGTTTTTCGGCTTGTGCTCTGGCGGGCTTTCTTCCGTTTCTTATATTTTTGGTCCTCCGCTCCGCAACCGGAGAAAGCAGACTAAAAGTTTGTTTTTTTTTGCCGTAGTTTGGATATTTAGCTGGAACTTGCTGTACGTCGGATGCATTTTTAAAGCATTTGTGGAAAAATATGTTTGTGATGTGTGAACCTGTTCTTGTAATGGGAGAGTAGGTGGTGTTTGTAGCAAGATAGACGTGCATTTTTTTTCGCTGTGTTTTCCGATATTACAAAACAATATTTATCGGAGTAATTCAAGTTCGACCCTTAACTGGAACTGTACCTACAGCAGTGCCATGTCGGTAATGGAACTGGTCCGTGACGGAACTGGTTAACGACAAGAAGTTTGCCGAACATCGGTGTTTGTAGGATACCGGGTATCCGGAGTGTCTGGAGAGATTTTCCCGAGTCCTGGAGCGATGCCGAAAGTGCAAGCCGGTTGAGCCAAGAATGGCTACGGTGGAGGAAATTTTAATCAAACATTCGCCGGAGCAGGTGAATATTCTGAAAACGAAAAGGTAGCGACGATGTTGATGGGTTGGAGGAGTTAAGTTCGAGATACGATGCAATCTTCGTTCACCTGCAATGCCAAATGGGACAAGCATGGTGGGTTTGGATAGGCATCATTTAGATACCTTGGAAGAAGCGGAACGCCAACCAGTCGGACCCCGCAAAGGATTTTCAGACAATTGAGAGGTGGTAATTGCTCTCGAAAATCGCGTAGCAAAACAGGTAATTGTTATCCTATTTGTCTCCTGAATTATATGAACTATAATATATGATCACATCACTTATCAAGGTGAATCCTGATTCATCGAGCCCTACCCTACTAACATAGAAAAACCACCTATCTGTGGCTTTTGTGGGGATGCAGAGGTAAACACGGTCCCTTAAACAGCAAAGGTCACACTAACTTTCCTTCCCTATTCCCACCTGATTGCAAGGACGTGGCCGGCGCCGTTATTGATTATAAAAAAATGGAGTCACTGAAACATGTACAGTGAGAATGGTCGGTTACTCCCAGCCCCATCCAGTTGATTCATTGTGCAATTTCACTGATTCTGATCAATCACAGAGTAGCAACCATTGATACGTGCAGTCAGTCAAGCTAAGCTAATAAAAGTTTTCAAACGTTTTACTTGCAGAATTACAAACAAAAAATGAGTTGTAGAAAGCTGTAACTTCCCCGAAAATTTCACAACAGTTATGAAAAAAAGAAAAAAAAAATGTAGTGTAACAAAGATATTTATGTTACTGTCTGCTGAAATCTATAATGCGAACATAGGGCAAAACAAGTTGATTCTTTATTCCTCATTTCCGGACCGAATAGCATTTTTAGCATGAGCATTTGTCGCACAAATTCGTAGGTGATATAAACAAACGCTTCAATCTCTGCGAGTGTGGACAAGGCTATCAGGGCGCAGATCACGTTGTTTGGTCTTGTGCTGAGCATCGTGGAGTCAGATCGGAGCTTTATGATTCCCTTCGGGCTCGAGGTAGACAGCCCAATATGCCAATTCGAGATATTTTGGCTGTACGTGATTTGGAGTACATGAAACTCATTTATGTGTTTTTGACTAATATTAGCATTAGATTGTAGTTAGTTTAACCTGTATGTTTACTATAAGTTTTTTTTTAATCTGTGTATGTGTGTGTTTTTTTTTCTTTTTCAAAAAATGTCTAAGTCAAAAGAAAACCATAAATTGTATAGTTATAAGTGTTTCGATAATTTTCAATTTAAATTTAATGTGTTATGTAAACCATACTTTAAATTCCCACCCCTCTTTCCCATCCGTTATTTGTAATTCCTATTAACCTCGAGACGGCCGCGAGTAATCGGCTCTATCCTCCTAACTTTAGTTTTAAGATAAATGATGTATAAAAATTTGAAAATTTGGCTCTGTAAAGTTGATTCAATTGAGCCTGTACAAATAAATTAATTATTAAAAAAAAAATAAAAATAAACAAACGCTAGATTGTTGACGAGGGCAGTAGACATCCATCAACAGATGCAGAATTTTGGGTTTTGTCACTGGTCCCATCGATGGAAGTGATGCTGCCTGAGATTCTCCCTAGCTATCACTCGTTTGGCCCAATCATAATGAGTTGTAAAATAGTGTTCTGGTGTGAGATACAACTAGCTAATGAGGTTCTCTATTGCTAATTACAAAATTGAAATATATTTATTCAATGTTAATTAATATTTGATCTACCGTGAAGTACCCTAATTCTGCGCAGCGCCTAATTATGCGCATTTTGCCAAAATTTTGCAGTTAATTGCAAGATTGTCAAACTTTAGATTTTATCCCATACACAAGAGGACATCATCTATTTACATGTAGAATTAAATTCAAAGAATATTCAACTAAACATTAGTTTGGAATGTTTTAAAATGCGCAAAATTAGCGCATTAGGCGCAGAGAATATGTACTTCACGGTATAACAATCATATTTATTTTTAAATTCAAACGGTTAATTTATTGTTTTAATTAAATAATTTTTTGAGCGCATATTTCATACTGTTAGCCTACCGGGAAGCCATATTCTTATTCTTATTATTTTTATTATTATTCAAAAGTTTCTCAGTTTCTCTGCTGACGACATGGCAAGTTACTGTCTCTGCCTCCGATAGTTCTTCTAATGTAAGTTTAAACATAATATTTTTTTTATTTTTAGATTTATATATAGATTCTCAACGAGTTATTCTCGTTCCAGATAACTGGAAAATCAGTTGACCGAGAACGGATTTATCTCGTGATATGTACGTTATACTAAACGTCGAAAGTAGCGCATTGGAGTTGCATAGCGATGAGCTATACAACGCACAACCTCCGACTTTAGGTTTAACGAGCAAAAATCCATTTTTGGTCAACTGATTTTCCAGCGGACAACCATCGACACAATATTTAAACAATAAAATTTCAGCCTTCCGTGAGCATAGTCCAAGTCTAATGACCTTAAAGAACCACCTTTCTAATCAGCGTCTTGTAGATGGTCAACATCGTGCGGCGGCGAATTTTACTCGGCCACAGCAACCTCCGGAGTCCATAGTAGGCATGATTTCCTGCCAAAATGTGTCTTCAAATTTCTCTGTAGGTAATCTCGGCGGTGAGCCCAACAACACAATGAATAATTAATTTGATAAATAAAACACGAATTTCAGTTCTATAAGGCATAAGTTTTAATTGTTTTGTTGTATTAGTTCATGAATGTTTATTATTTTAACAATTCCTGTTTTTTTGTTTAAAAAAAAAATTTGGTTAGAACAATAAAAAACCACGTTCAATTTCTTAAAAACAAAAAGTTTTATTTCAATTCAATACACGGGAAAAACTAAAAGGTTCCACCCAATAGGGTTGTTGGCAAAGGTGACGTAGGACTACGCAGCAATTCTCAATTAATTCCCAATTCATTTAAATCAGTCGGGAAGCAACGCTTTCAATCCGCTCGGAAATATCATGGACGAAGCTGTTCATAATGCTTATCGCTTTAAAGGAAAAGACAGTATCGGGTTTAAATGCTTCAGCACCCGGTAGATGTGGTGCTATACGTTTTCTTTTTCCGTACTTTGTTACTGGAAATGTTTGCCTTCCAAGGTGGTGGAGCGAGAATGCACCATAAGAGCACATTCTGTTGATATGATCGACCTCCTGGAGATCATTATCCTTATTGCGTTGAAGATGGTTGTGGTCTGTTTGGGAATTCAAAGTCTATTATTGCCGATAGACGTCTAGGTCGAAAAAGTGCTAATGGAACGTTCGACCAGCTTCAGGAAGTAAATATGTAAGAAAATTCTATTGCACATTCTTTAGAAAGCATTTGGTGGCTCTTTATGATGATACGGCCCTGTTGTATTTTCTACGATGGTTGAGAGGGCCACTATTTTTAATGCGTAGAAGATACTTATGGATCTGTTGGTTTGTTGGTTGTTCAACGCGCTTTTCCATTTACTCCGGGACGCGGCGTTTAAAGCAATGCCACGTTCAGTCGGGTAATGGAAATTTCAAACAGCACAAGAGAAAAATTCAAACAAACAATTCTTTAATTGACAAATTGATTTCGTCGACCTGAAAAGGACGGATTTAGTTGACGGAGGAGAAACATGGTTCGCGATTAAACTTGGGCTTTCTTCTTGGTATTCTTGGTTCAGTTCCTTGTTGCGGGTGGTCATCTGTGGGTGACGTGGGATAATTCTTGTCTCGTTGTTGTCACGGGCGGCATTTCCCGCCAACTCATAGGCTTCAGCAGCCATGTTTCTCGCAGCGAGGTTGACGGGAGCATCGGCATCAAAAGCCAACTTGACCAACGCCTCTCTGGGCAACGACTGCTCGCCAGTGCTGCTGTCGGCTACGGTCCAACTGCGGATCCTACTCTGCACAGCTCCACGACCACCGAAATACTAATTCAAAATGCGAAGGTGTACCCCATATATAACATTCATGGCTGCCTAGGAGACGTTCGTTATTTTAATATGAAGTCTGTGCTAGGAAAAAACACTGTTTATGGTAAATTTACTCTGAAAAATCGACATTATAAGACATCACCTTATATTTGCGTTAATTTCAATAGTTGAATGTTATAAATCAAAAAAATTAAATATTGGAATAGAAGCGTAGAAAATGTCCCGATCGATTGGTGTAAACATTTTGTAAATCGGTCGTGAAATGACTCAGTTATTAACGTTCAAAACCTATATATTTTTCGTGACGCTCCAAATTTTCACAATTCGAACGTGTACCCCAGTATTGAAAACACAGACGTAGTCCTACGTCAAAAAATCCGAGGGATGGCAGTATGCTTTGATCGCAAGTAGACGTGTTTGTTTTAGCTCGTGTCAATTTTGACGTAGGACTTACGTCTCTCTTTTCTATTCCTGTATAGGGGCGCCGTTCTAAAATTTCTGAAATCGCAAGCGTTACGCGGGTTTGGAGACTTTGAACGGTAATATCTCCTCTCTGGCCCACAGAAATTTTACGATAAGTATTTCATTCGCAAGGTAGAACATCAAAGCTGAATCCCTGTTGCAAACTTTATTCAGACCGTTTGTTTAAACTAATTAGAATGTACTTAAAAGAAAAATGTCTAAACGCACAACACTATTGGTCGAAAATGACATCATGTTTGCGCCTCGCTCTGATTGGTTCATACTGCCACAGTTACCGTCCCAGCGATTATCGAACATGTGGGGACGACCGACCAATCATCAGTTCTCGCAGTGCATCCGTATGCGACAGACGTGTTTGCGGAACACGTTGGTAGAATACGCCGCCCGTAAACACAAGAAGACCAGACAAAGAAGAATCATCCACGTCACCTGCAGCTAGCCATCCGCAACGCCGAGGAGCTGAACAAACTTTTCTCCGGTGTGACCATTTCACAGAGTGGTGTCCTGCAGCCCAAGAAGACTGAAGAATTTTTTTACACACTTAAATTCGATTTTGCTGTTCGGTAAAAAAATTGACGAAACATTTCGGTAAACATAACATCTTACCGATTTTTCGGTAAACATAAAAAATGTTACCGTAATTTTGTAACACTTTACCGAACGATCTGTAATGTTGAATTTTATTTACCGTATACGGTAGAAAAAAATACAATCCATACGGTAAAAACAAACAATTACTGAATACGGTAAGAACTTTACCGAACAAAACGTAAAACGGACTCTGAATCACCGAAGCCCGGTAAAGTATTATTAACTGTCAAACTGTCAGCCATTTTCTATGAAGTGGTTCCAGTGATCGGTTGTCCAGAAGGTGGTTTGGATATTGATTAATTTTAATTATTCCATGTATGTATATAGAAAATAAACAAGCGTTAATTAGAGCTTTCATCCGGCTAGCTATAAATATTTCAAATGTGCTGATTACACGCTAAACAATCAATAGGTTCGATGTAAAAAGGGATTATTATTCTAAATGATACACATGCAAAATATATTTGCTGCATTGTATCCATCTAGAGGTAGAACACAACTTCACTGACCAGCATCCGATGCAGCCGACTCTCATCGTTCGTAGTATTTTGTTGACTGCGCCATATGCTGGAAAGACCCCACAGTCCCGGTCGGAATAACAACAAATATAGTTTTGTTTAATATATTCAATTAACCAATAACATCCGAATATTTTGGTGTTTAACGATAAAAACAAAAACAAAATACCGAAACGGTTCGGTACCAGAGTACACAAATTACCGAACTGTACGGTAATTTATGACAGATCATCAAATCTTCCATTACCGAACTGTACGGTAGTTTTTGACAGTTCATCAAAAAATTTGAGTACCGAACGTTCGGTAATTGATTTAATTACCGAACAGATTACCGAACGTTCAGCTGTTGAAAGTTCGGTAAAAAATTACCGAATACTGTAAAATTTTCTAAGTGTGTAGGTTCATAGTGGATTAGTTGCAGATAATAGACTAGATTAGTTGCAGGTAGTTTTAAAATGTGAATTATAATTTTTCTGGCCAATATTTACAAACTATTGTTTGTATTGTTACTATTGTTTTGCAGTTTCAGAAGCAAGTGTGTCTAAATGTCAACTCTCTTTGGATGGGGTTTCGAGGCCCTGACAAGGGCCGTTTTTCTGTTGCCTGAGTAGAAAAGATGCGAATTTAACCTCCGAAACGCCTGTCGCTCTAATGAAAACTAATGATTTCATTTCCACGCTGCTGTCTGGCGTAACAACTGAGGCCCGTCCCCTTTTGTAAAATTTGATTCGCATTACCTTCGTTGAGAACCCCCTTCCTGTTAAGTAATGGTATATGCCATTATATAAAACAGGCCTGGCATGGCTAACAGTTATCATTCGGTCTTGGATCATCGACACGTTCAGACGTGTGTATCCCGCTCTCGTGATAAAAAAACGCCTTTCCGAGTTTTCCGCCTGGCTGCTGGAGATCGAGTGGACGCCCCCTGATGTGGCTGGCACGTCCGCTAGACGAGGCAAGCGGAAGAAGCCCGACGTCGACGCTGACGTAAATCATCCTTCCGTAAACAACTAAAATCTGTCCTTTTCAGGACGACCAAATCCAACTAAAGAGTATGTTTGATTGAAATTTCTCTTGAGCTCATGGAAATGTTTATTACCATGCACCGGGTCAACATGGCGTTGCTTAATCTGCCGCGCCCAGAGAAAATGGCCAAATCAATCGCCCACATCATCTTCGTGGTCAAGTGGTTAGCGGCGTCGCTCGTCGTTCAGGCGGTTGTTGTCATGAAGTTGAGGGTTCGATTCCCGCTCCAGCCAGTGGAACTTTTTGCAAAACGAAAATGTCCAAACTGGTCTACTTGGTGTTAGGTTAAGTTGTTCGTAATTCGCTCTACACCCAAACTAAGAAAGTAAGATTGTAAGACAATTTCGCTTGATTTTGTTCCATTCTTGCTATTGATCGTAACTTGGATGAAAAATATTACATTAGTGTGGGTAAAATAGCAACAGCAATTCGCAATGAAAAATTGAACGTGTGCGTGAGGTTGTGCGCAGTGATATTTAGTTGATGAGTAAGAGATGTGTGTCGCGAAAGTCAGATGGCTCACCAAAAAATAATATACCGATTACGAGATCAGGATACGAACCGTCAGTGCGGCGACACTTGATGGCAACCATTCAGTCACTTGGACAATTAGAGCGTCGTTACAGAAACCCTACAGTTAGTTCACTTGGCGTGGAATTCAGGGTAAAGCAATGAAGCAAATGGATATATTTTCCACCAAGCTATGTGCAACCTGTCGCTATCACACACTTGCATGGCATTGTTTATTTCATAAAACGCTCTGTCGATGATCAGTGAGAACAAAAATAGAACACTTGACGGCGGCAATACAACAGTGGCCAATAGCGTTGCGGCATTTTGTGATATCGACTCATCCATATTGTATATTGATATGTTGGTGATGATTGAATAAGGATCCTACAGCGATAAATTTGTTTCGAGCTATTTTTGCTTGCCAGTCGCTTGCACACACTTGCATGGCTTCATTTGTACCATAAAACGCTTTGTGAATCAAAATGGGCAAAATTGCCTTTTCTGAATCATGCGGATTTCTCAAGATATGATTGCAAAACTGCAATTGCATTTTTTGCCACCTTCTCAACTTTTGGGTGTATGTTCAATCTTCAGTCCGTACAATCTCGAGTTGAAGACGGTGTAAATGCCTATTTATATCGTAGTATCACGTGCCGCCAAACACTCAGGCTGTCCTGCACCCCAAGAAAACTGATAAGAACATTTCAATCGCGAACCATGTTCCCTCCGTAAACACAGGATCCATTTCACACTTACAAGCACGTAGGACATTTTAGCGCCAACATTTGATTAGGGCGAATCTGCTTTTGTAAACAAACACTTTGTCTGCTAATTTATCGGAAGTTGAATACAATTCCTTCAAATTGAATGTATCAACGGATAGAAATAAAGCTCTTCTTCCTTAAAGAGTGCTTAATTTGTATTTGTGACCTTTTGTTCAAGAGCAAATGACTACGAAAGCCATTGTTTACAAAAGCAAATTAGGGCGAATTAATGTTGGCGCTGATTTAACAAACAAAATATCATTAACAGTAAATTCGAGCCGAACTACAGTTTCTATAAGATTTCGTGGAGAACCAATAGCGGAAGAAGAACCGGAGCCTCACACACCAATAGCATAGGGTTTCATGGTTCTATAGACTGAATAGAATATAGTAGAAATTTATTAATCCGATGACATCAATTTCTTCACATCAACAAGCAGTCCTACGTCAACTTTGCAGTTATGTCACTGACATAACTCACCCTTTCGTTTTTTTTACACTCGTTTCTATCAAGTCTCGGATATGTAGTGCTTCAAAGTTTTGGCAAATTAACTGACCGGAATCAATTTTTATCAATCTATTGGGTTATATGTTTGCATTTGGAGCCCAAGAATCCTACCGTACTGAAAACAGCAGCAGAATCACCAAAACGGATGCCACCTTCGGGAGAGGAGCGTGAAGCGAGCGCTGCTGCTGGCCGGCAAGCACCCGGTACAGTAGCGGTTTCTTCCTTCAAAGACGAAAGGCTGGGCCAGCGAGTGCATGCGTTAAAACGCATGACCAAAGCCAAACAGATTGAATCTGGTTTCGTAGACTTCTGGAATGCGTGTGAGAGGACAGGAACAGTAATGGATAGAGGACAGTGAACAGATAAGTACAACCTTTTTTAAATAGCTTCATGCTGTGGTGATCTGATGGCATTATTTGGCAAAGTAGGGAGGATGTTGGATGCAAGAAAAAAGGTGCAACGTGTCTCTTTCTGCATTGTAGGTTACGCCATACGATCTTATTTTGGCGTTACATGAAACATTCCCAATCAAACTTCAAAAGCTCTAGCTTCGTATCGTTACACCCCGTTCGCACTACAGCCTATATTACGTGATATGGAGTATCTTGATATCAGCATCTATACATCTAGTTTTCACCGGAAATAATGTACATAGCATTTGATATCAAGATACTCCATATCACGTAATATAGGTTGTGGTGCGAACGGGGTGTTAGAGACGATTTCATTTCATCTTTTTCTATAAGGCGCCGCACGCCGGGTTATTTTCCCTGTTTTCAGTCTCGTTCGTATATACACACGTATTGAGACAATCTAAGCTGGACTAGAGTAGGTTTATCGCTAGACCATGCAGTATCCGGATGTACCGTTTTTGCGTTGGATTTAAAAGACCAGATAGTCTACTCGATTGTTGTAAACCAACGCGAAGGGGGCAAGTTGCGGGCAATGTGCGGTCAGGTGGAAACCCTGCTTAAGAGTTCCGCCTTTCGAGAACCTATTCTGAGAGCGGGGGTTTCTCTACGAAATTCTTATGAAACATTACAGTGGTTCTTGTTTTTGTTCGACAGTATTTGTCACACAAAGGAGAGTTTGTGTTTATTTATTTTTAGTGGTTCTGTTAACCGGTAGTACTTTTGTAATTATTTATTTATTTCACAAGGCGGCGTGCATTGTACCGCAAAAGCTATGGACAGCATAGGTTTATCAACAATCAATGTGCAACTAGCGATTTGAAATTGGCTCACTGTTGTAGAACCTCTAGTTCCGAAGTACACTTTGCAGTCTGCGCCTTGCCATGCATTCTTGCGCTTTTCAGTACCTTTTGGTGCATGTATTTTTGTTTTTGTTTTGATTCGCTATGTCATTTTGACAGAATATTTGAGAGTGGATTGGTGTGAGTTACGATCTTAGGGGCGAATCATTAAGCTTGGGCCTGGTGTGCTAGTACTTCCTGAGCCAAAAAAAATATACGTTTTCTTCATGACTATCCACCCGCTGGTTTTATAGTTGTGTACCAAAGAGCGTAAGGTTCTTTAATCGCTCAATATCTACTAAGACCATCCCCACTAGTGGGTTCGTATCTGGGTAATATTTTGATAACAGAGAGCGTTCCTATTTTGATACAGCCACCCACTTTCGCACCGGTCGTTCATAAAAAGGTTACAAAATAAGACTCAAATTTATTCTCGCACCGGTTTCGTTTCGCTAAATATTTCGTGCATTGTATATATATAACTATAGTTTGAAGACTCTTCCGTACAGGTTTTCAACGTTCTGGTTTGTCTTGAGAAACATCCAGCCAAGTCCTGCACAGCACTTTGTTGCCTTGTTGCGTCCAATTCCTTCCACGGGGTTGTGGTGCAATCATTTTTTCACAACATATCACAATAAACGTGAAATTAGCCAATAAAACTTTAAAAACTAATCGGAAACACTCAAATTGAAATGACAGTCTTCCAGATGAAGACGTTGTTTTAACGTTTCAACTTGTTTTGCTTATTTTTCATCAAATAGCACCGCTCGGCTCGGTTGGGTCAGGTTGACAAATTTACGAACCAGCTGCTCACCGAGAGAGCAAATTGTCATTTTCCAACCCGGTTACCAACCACCGGTGTGGTGTCGAGTTGTCAAACATGGTAACAGTTTGCCAATATTACCGTATTGGTGCGGTTGGTCTAAGAAGGTTTTGCTTGATTTTCGTGGAGAGTGGAAGTATTCAAAAATTAAGTGGTTTCACTTTTTCTGGAGATTTTATAGCATTTCCGGTGGAACTTCAAATGGTGAGTTGACAGCCTGGAGAGAGGGAGGTCCTTACAGGTTCCTATCTGGTGCCTCCACAGGTCGTGTGATCACAAATGACTGTGATTGTGTATGTACCTTGAAATCACATTATATATTTTTCATTATCATTTCATTAGAAGTTTGAGCACGTTTTGGGATCATCTTTACAGTCCGGTAACATTTATCTTGGGAGCTTGGAGCAGAATAAAAAGCGGTGGAAGCTGTATTTGTTTGTCAGCCTTTCTGCAGAACGTTTGCATTGAAGTAGAACTTCTGAAGTTCAACTTCTGTTTCCGTGATGGACTGGCATGCGCTTGTAGGCGGGGCGGGATTGTATTTGAGTATGATTGTTTAGTGGCATTGTGTTAGATATTCCAATTGGTTCAGAACAAATCAAACTGGACTCTTCTATCATAAAAATGCTTTCTTTTATAAGTTACATTTAGGTATAAGGAGGACTTTTGAAATCGTATCTTGTAGAATGATCTCCAGCAAACACAAAATCGTATATGATAGCGGATATAGGTACAAAGTGGAGGCGATATAGGTACATGCTTCCATTTGACTTCATGTAAAATGTACGTATATCGCCTCCACTTTTCACTCTTATCCGCTATCATATACGATCATGTGTTTGCTGGGTCTGTTCCCTTTCATAAACATGTCGTATATTTTTATTGAATTTTAGCTTTGATGATTGGAGTGATCTGCTCTGTATTCAGTTTCTTCAGGGACTGTTGAAATGTTGATACGTACCTATTTTATGATTTCAGTGGTCAACCAGTGGATGTCGGATATATTTTGTACAGACATATGTTGTGTTCTCTGACTATTCTTGTGAATACAAATACTCATCTTACTGCAACGGCTGAAGTCTTTCGATAAGAGGTTGATCAGCTAAGTTAGCTAAGTCACCTATTGCAATTTTAGCTAAGTTCAACTATTTAGATGTCGTTCTCACATTATTATTATTATTAAATAGTTATTTAGGTAATTCATTCATAATAAAATTAAAATCAGTATAGAGCCAATGAGATCCACTTCAAATGACTAAAACGGTAAGGAAACGGAAGAGCACCTCGAAATTTTAAATATAATATTCCTTATATGACATACCATTTCAGATTGTTTTTGGAATTCCCAGGTTTTGTAAAATAATTTATTCGAGGCTATGCTACATTGTATAAGCTTTAAGTTTAATAATGAAAACGCAAGTCTTTCTACAATTACAACAGGACAATAATTCCAACAATCTATATAAATGTGAGATAAGTAGTTATTATGGTTTCACATTATGATATCCTTTCATTATATTTTACATACTATTCTATATGAAATTGCATACTGATATTACATTTTCATCATTATCATTACCTGTTTTTTCATTACTCGGATTTTCATCATTTATTTAAATATTATTTTATTATTCTTACCTCGGAGCGTATGGTATGGTATGTCCAGGCATCCTTCCTTCCCTGTAGATTCACAAAATGCGTTGTGGTTCAAATACATTCATTTGAATCCAACTCATTTTACAGAATCATCTTTTGCGGTTAATGCAACGCAGTAGGCCTGGCCACTTTGACGCTTGTATCATGTCTTTGATATGCTGCAATTATCAATATTCACAAAAACAATAATTGGGCGTCATCTAACCCAATTATTTCCAGGATGCTTTCTCGTACTGGCTGCGTTTGTATTAGATTAGATTAGATTAGAATTCAATGCACGGCAAAAACAAATTCGTGCCCAGATCCGTGAACTGCAGTCAAGAATTTCAGAACAGGCAAAAATACACCGTGAACTGAATCACGTAATCATGAACTAAATAACGTTTAAAGGGCAAAATCCTGAAAACGTGAACTAGTTCACGGTCCGTTTTCATTTTCGAGAACGCTTTTTTTTTTCTATGTGGTTTATTTGAATTAATTCATCATTGGTTATTATTTCAACAAATGCGTTTCGTTTAGTTCCTGTTTTGATTGGTATAACTACGTATTTTTTGCGAACATGTACCATGAAATATGATAAAAAATATAAAAAGAATAATTTTTTTATGTTCGTAATTTATTTAATTCACTCTCCTAAATGCAATTATCTTGCATTGAATTTAAAAATGCATTTGTTCGATCTCAAACAGCACACGGCGCTGTTGTGTGGAGACACCAAACACGCGTCCCCCCAGAAGCATGTATTGTTTCTACCTTTCGAGAGGGGCTAACAAGCAAACAGCCTGATACTATTATTGTAGTTAAAGTGGGCAGCGTGGAACATCACTGTCAGCGTGCCGTATCTATGCACCATTGTAATGGCTGGCCCATGGCTGGCCGACAATTGATACGTTGCGGATGCGTTTGCGTGAATTTGACAGTTTTCACATAGGTTTTCTGTCAAATTTACGTCAACGCATCCGCAACGTATCAATTGAGTGCCAGCCATAATGATGCGGTGCGCACGGCACTATTCATCCGTACTTCGTGTCCCCTATAAAAGGGACACATCGGCCCATGTAGTTTAGTAGTGTTCTAGTGGTGTTATGTAATTGTAATAAGTTGTTGAAAGTACCCACCGAGCTGGCACGCTGCCTCTCGGTGGTAATAAATTATCATCGACAAAGTAGTCCGTTGTTTACGTTCGTTTGTCATCGTCGTGTATCTGAAAGTAAATCACAACGTTGGGCCTGGTCAAACCCTGGACGAAACATTGATTTATTACCACCGAGAGGCACCGTGCCAGCTACTTCTACGTACGCTGAAGGAAGCGAATTGTCTTTGCAATGTTCTTAAATTTCTCCATCCTTCTTTAAAGTCCCTCCTCCTTTCTCTCCTTCTTTAAAGTCCCTATTTAGCACGCAAGATGGGTAGGGAGAACAAAGTCAGCTGGAAAGCTGGTTATTTCGTAAAGATCGTGCAACTACTCGATGAGTACCCCAAGTGGTTCATCGTTGGTGCCGACATCTTCTGATCGCGCCAGATGCAGACCCTCCGTATCTCGCCGTCGTCATCCTGATGGGTAGGAACACCATGATGCGCAAGGCCATCCGTGATCATCTTGACCAGAACTCGCACCTTGAGAAGCTACTGCCACACGTCAGGGGCAATGTTGGCTTTGTGTTCACCAAGGGTGATCTGGTGGATGTTCGCGACAAGCTGATGGAAAGTAAGGTTCGTGCCCCGGCTCGTGCTGGTGCAATCGCTCCACTGCAAGTCGTTATTCCGGCCCTGAACACCAGTCTTGGCCCCGAGAAGACTTCTTTCATCCAGGCTCTGTCCATCCCAATCTAAAGCCAGGTGACAAATTTGGTGCATCCGAAGCCACCCTTCTCAACATGTTGAACATCTGTCCGCTCTCGTAAGGTCTACAAATCGAGCAGGTGTACGATTCGGGATCGATCTTCTCCCCGGAAATTCTGGACATCAACCCGGAAGACCTCCGCGCCAAGTTCCAGGCTGGAGTCGCCAATTGGTCTGCCGTTTCTCTCGAGATTAGATAGCCAGCATTGGCTTTTGTGCCACACAGCATCGCCATACGTTAGTATGCCGCAACCGGTTGGCCATCGCTGCTGTCACCGAGGTTGAATTCAAGGAAGCCGAAACTGTCAAGGAGTTCATCAAGGATCCGAGTATTTTTACAGCCGTTGCTGTCCCAGCTACTTCGGCTCCTGCTGCTGCCCTGGCCGCCGCTGCCAGTTATGAAAAGAAAGACGACGACATGGGCTTCGGCCTGTTCGTTTAAGTTCGTCATACTCGAAACGAGTCAGTTGCGCTGCACCGCATCCTTTACAAATATCTACTTCGGCGGGCGAATGTTCATGTCTTTTTGTTAAGGGGCTCGTATCTATTCGTTCGGGGTGGAAACGACAAATCGACTCTCCTGGTGATGTACAGGCTTGAGTGAACTATGCGCCTCCAGACTACATATTGAGGATATGCAGGATCAGGTAGTAATAACGAAAGTATTTTTCAATAAAATACGCCAAAAACTAAAAAAAAAAATCAATACAAAAATAGCATCAGGCTGTTTGCTTGCTAGCCGCTCTCGAATATAGACACTCAAGTTATAGACCTGCCAACGTGCCGCCATGTTGTATCCAAAACGAACATTTTCCATACGATTTGACAGTTGTTTTGGATACATCAACTGTGCCAGATTCACGTTGGCCGGTCTATTACTTGAAAGTCTATACTCTCGAAGGGTAGAAACAATACACACTTCTGGGGGGACAAGTGTTTGGTGCTATCCATACAACAGCAAGAATGCCGTGTGCTGTTTGCGATCGAACAGCATTGTTTAATATATACTTGTCCATATTACTACAAACACTGTTAATTTCAATTTCAAACAAAAATTCGGCATCGAAAAAACTATGACAACACTTTTGTGACATTAACAGCTAAAAGACATTTTTTTCTTTTTAGGGTCACCTCAAACTACCCTGCATAAAATTTATTTACTCATTAGATAGTAGCTGGTTTATTGAATAAGACAAACGGACAAATGTTTTTTTACAGAGCTAGCTCTTTTGCTGCAACACAGTATTCGACGCGTCCTTGAAAACTCTGACGACCCAGTCGTGAACTGGAGGCAAACAGTTTTTCAAAGAAGATTGAACCAATTCGCATTTATCGTCAGGACACCTTTTTCGTTCTTCTTCAATACACAACGCTGTCGCCGGGGTAAGATAACTTTCGTACCCATCCTCGTTATACAATCTTTTCACATTGGGCCCCTCTTTATCGGTGTAGAGGTTACTTCTGATTAGAAACGTTCTCAATAGACACTCATAAGCTCCCTCCTTGAAGACTCCATCGCTAAAGTCTTTCAGTGTTTCAACCGACACATCATATATCATATACACATCCATTGCTACTTGTTGCTTTCGAAGTTCCGGTGCTGGAATGTACTGAACAGATCGGTTCAGAGTTCCAAAGTGTTGGTAATAGCAAAGATAGGAAACAAACGCTCGTTCGACTACGTTTGTCATCGGTATATCCTTCAATGCACTCTTCATGCATCTTTCCGTGCGATTAAGATTACATGGATCGTTTGAATCTGGATTGAAGTGGTTCAATAGCACGCGATATATAACATCTTGTGCTGTAACGTTACACCACCCACACTTGATACTCGCACACCTGATCAGCTCCTTCAACTCGGTTGAGTTCCCACATCCGGTTCGGGCGAATTCTTGAAAGCTTTCCGTAGATACGTTCCATAGTTTACCGCATTCTTCGACTGCTTCATCTACGCTTTTCAAATCTGGTGATCTGGTGGCATCTGATGAGATGGCACACATAGCAACTATGCTAACGACAATACGTAACCTCATCGTAATGCTAGATATCGACGCACTGAATCTTAGTGAGGATTATTTTGTTCATTTATACAAAGCTTTGAACGTGAGATTAACATGATAATAAAACAAGTTAAAGGTAAAAGTTTTAAATTTTGCAAACACTATTTTTCATATGAAGCAAATGTTTTCAAAACTACACGTCCGGTCTTGTTCGTGTACACTTGTTGTTCCATACATATGTGCATGCATTACGGTGCTTCATGTGTTTGGTGAAGAATCTTTTGAAACAGAGAAACGATGCACCGATCATACTTAACTCTCGCGAGGAGGGATGGTGAGAAGAGTTTCGCTTCGAGTAGTATGTGAGGTCTTAACCAGGAATAATTAGAGTTAACACTTGTAATAGTCTTGCAAAACATGGATGATCTTAGCCTAGGGTGTTTATGTGATTTTTATGTGTATATACATTGTAAATAAAATTCATGCAGTCCTCAAGATATAAAATCAAAATTGTTACTTGATATGTTACACCCCCTCTCGCTTTAAAATATAGACTGATTATATTACACACTTAGAAAATTTTACAGTATTCGGTAATTTTTTACCGAACTTTCAACAGCTGAACGTTTGGTAATCCGATTTAACAGATGTCGGTAAAATTTGACAAGTTCCGGTAATTTTTTTACCGGAATACTGTAAAACTTCACGAAATCCGGTAAATCGGATTACCGAACGTTCAGCTGTTGAAAGTTCGGTAAAAAAATTCCTTATACTGTAAAATTGTCTAGGTATGTACATATAGAGTAGTGCTATCCCATTTCGTATTTCACTGAAGGTTTCAAATTCTTTTCGTTCCTAAATTGTATTTCCATATGCTATAAATCATCACACAAAAGGGGACAAGATAGATTTATTTCGCTAGTCTTCAATAATACATACGGGTGCAAATTTAACAGTGGTGTAAAACGTTTGCATTCTCCTGAATCCTGTTTTTGCTACACACTTAGAAAATAACACCGAACTCGATTCAATTTTCTACTGAACCACATCGATCACCAACAAGAAACCGAATAACTCGTTTATATATGGGAAGGTCCATTAAGTATGTCACGCGGTAAGGGGGGGGGGGGGGGGGTACGTGACAATCCATACAAAAAAAATTGAACGCCCATACAAAAAACGTGACAAGGAGAGAGGGGGGGGGGGGGGGGTGTTAAAAAAGTCACTTTTTGCGTGACATAGTTAATGGACGTTCCCTATACTGTTTTCGGGTTTATTTTTGGAGTCAATCCCGAATTTCGGTTACTACGCAGCAAGAAAACTTGTTGAGTATTACACAGAATCAGATGCACATTGGTCATTCCATCGGTTGTGTAATGTTAGATTGTCTCGATGTACACAATAAAATGATGCACTGTTTAGCGATGTAATTTGGTCGATGAAAACGAGACAACGTAATTCATCGAGACAACGTGAATCATGCAATGGAACAATGCCAAAATTATAGAGTAAATGAAATGTTCGGTTATTATTCAATGATAAAAAAAAGTTTCAGCGGAAATCAAAAGGTTGGTTTATTATTCTACAAACAATTTATAATTGACAATGGATAATAAAAATAGATATAATAGATAACATTACAATGAGCTTCATCGCTAACTGTGTGATATGTTTATCAATTTTTGGAGACCATTTTTCGGGATTGTCTAAAAGCATGGTAATAAACCCCTCCGATGACAATATTTCAACTACTTTGTCTTCTAAAATGGATGATCCGTCGTCCTCTAAAACAATGCTCGTAAATTTGTTCACGAAGTGTGATTGTCCTGCAGAAGAGAAACACGCTTAAAAATGGCTTGTATTATAGTTAATACATTAAATCTTACCTTTCTGACGTACATCCTCGACCGTGGAATAGCATTTTATAAAAGACTTTCGTCTAATAAAGGTCGGTATCCAGTTCGAAAGAAATTTCTTTTCCTATCTTAATCCCATGTTAAATTGTGAATTTATGAGGTTTCCACGCAAACTAATGGGAGCTGTCACTTTTACTTTCGGAAAAATCTTCCGCTCGATTATTCCGTAAGGGAAGGTGACATTTCGTTCCATGTAGAACAATTGTAAACCCCTTTTAATATTTAAAAAAAATTTCCTACCCCCCCCTCTTTTTAAACCCAAAACTGCCTTTTTTTTTACAGTATACTGTAATTTTTTACCGAATATGAAACAGCTGAATATTCGGTAATCGATTCGGTAGTTTTAAAGTTTTACAGCACGTTCAGTAAATTTAACTTAGCTACTGAGCTGTCAAAATATACCGAAACGTTCTGTAAATTTTGCTGGTAACGCGCACTGTCAAATTTTCACCGAAAATAATGTAAAAAATTTACAGTTTCTCAGCTGAATTTATAGGTTTGTTCGTAAAGGGGTTTTTATTGAATTTCATTCTTTATTTTTACATTTAAGATAATTAATGTGATAAATTCAAATATTTTTTGCATTCATTTGAGGTCCATTGGTGTTTATTCATATCATTTCTTGTATTAGCCGTTTAGCATCACAGCTCGGATTTTGTGGCGTATTATTGCCAACGTTCTCAAGAAATCTGTAATATACATATGTGTGAATAAGAAACAAGGGTAATCAGATATACTGTTGGACATACTATCGCTTGGGTTACCTTTTTGAATGCAATGGGAGAGCTCGATTTTTTCCTACCTCCATTTCTGGCACTTACTTTTGGTCGCACCGTGAAACTCAACAGTAATGGCCAACAAGCAACTTTAAAATGTCAAGTTTGACAGCATGGAATAAATTTACAATCTGTTCGGTACTTTTTTTTTCAGTTTATTCTGCAAAAGATTAAATATACAGTACATTCGTCATTTGTTTTACAGTATTGCGGAGCTGCAGCGTTTTACAGTTTCGATCGGTTGTTTTCTTCTACAATGTTCGGTAATTTTCTGTAAATTACAGAAAATCAGTATGTTTGATTGCTGGTATGTCATATTTTACAAAATGTTCGGTGAAATTTCGATTTTACATACCGAATTCAGCAAAAAAAGTACCGAACAAAATTTTGGGAACTTGGTGTGTAAGTTCACAAAGGCGAATCGGGATTTCAATGCTGGAAACAAAGGTTTTGTAACAAAAAAAAATTTGTGGTAGGTTATATCAGGGATATAACTGCAAGGTTCACGTAGGACCGCGTTGGTTTATAGTAATAATGGTACCATCTAATTTATACGTATCATTACACATATGGCTGGTTAAAAAGTTAATAAAACAGTTCTATGATTTTGCTTTGGACCCGTCGCTTCTTATTTGTTTATTTGTTTATTTGAAGTATACATCAACAGACCAAGTTGAGGTCCTAATGATGTTAAATAGGAAAACATTACAATAAGAAACGATTACATAACCTCTTAAGTGGAGTCAAGACACAAAAATAAAAAAGTAAAAATAAAATAATTAAAGCTATACACTATATTAACTACGTGCGTCAATTGTTCTAAAAAGGGTAGAAAATCTCCGACGAAGTGCGTTCCGCGTCAGATGGAAATCGAAAATGGACGCCACCCTATTGAAGGTTCGCTGCAACCCGTGAATAGCGCTATTCAACCCATAGTTGGTGCGGCGAAAACGAAGCCTGATCATGGAGTTGTGACGCATTGGCCTTGGTGGAACGTTGATGCTAATTTGTTGAAGGATCCTTCCGCAGTCGATTCTTCCTTATAGCACATCTGCAACAGTTAAAGCTCTACAGACATCTCTACGGACCCGCAGAGGCTCCATGTCGATCAACTGACACCGACTTTCGTAGCTAGGAAGACGAAAAGGGTCGCTCCAAGGAAGTCTACGAAGTGCTAACCGAAGAAAACGGCGTTGAATAGATTCGATTCGCTCGGCGCCACTATCATAGCATGGACTCCAGACCGCTGAACAGTACTCCAGTGTCGAACGAACGAGAGAATAATAGAGCGATTTTAGGCAGTGAATGTCGCTGAAGTTCTTCACAACCTTGAATATAAAACCGAGTGTCCTTGAAGCTTTGTCAACAACATACGATAAATGTTGCGTGTACGTCAGTTTCGAATCCAGATGAACACCTAGGTCTTTAACGCACTGCGTTCGTTCGATGGTCGTACCGAGAAGATGGTAGTTGAACAGAATTGGTTGTTTCTGACGTGAGAAGGTTATCACTGAGCACTTGGCCGGGTGGTCAACCGATTTAGAGTACACCAATCAGCAAAGGCATCAACCTGCGGTTGGAGGAAATGGCAATTGGCGGTTGAACAGATTCGCATAAAGATTTTCAGGTCATCAGCAAACGACAGGCGGGGCCCTCCGATAACATAGTGTACGTCGTTGAAGTATAAAATAAATATCAACGGTCCCAGATGGCTACCCTGCGGTATTCCGGACGTGGCGCAGAAACTTCTTGAACGAAGGTCACCCAAGGCAACTGTCAATTAACGCCCTGTGAGATATGATTGAAACCATCTTAAAAGATTACCAACTCCTAGTCTGTCAAGTTTAGCGATCGCGATATCATTATTCAACTTGTCGAAAGCTGCCGTTAAATTTGTGTAGATCACGTCCGTTTGGCATCGAGCGATCATACCATCAGTGATGTACGACGGTTTGTAGTTGTGGAACGCCCTGGTGAAAATCCGTGCTGGTCGTCACTTAACAACTGCTTGCAATGTGTAAAAAGTGAGTTCTTAACGACCAGTTCAAAAAGCTTCGATACAGTACTTAACGATAGTTCGGTAGTTGACGATCCACGGTAGTTGTTCACGTCCCGCTTGCTATACCGGAAACATGTCCGCCATTTTCCAGCCATAAGGAAATGTACCGCTAGACAGGGACATCTGGAATATGTGATGAAGTGGATACAGAAGAAAAACCGACGGAACCCCATCGGGTCCGGGCTTAAGCGATGTTTCAAGGTGTAATGCCGCGTTCGAGATTGATTCTGAATCCACATCAACCAGGCTGAGTGTTTGATTTTCCAAGGGTACATTGCCGGCGGCAGCGTGAACAGAATGACTGGTTTTCTGGACTGGAATTCCTATGAATTTTGCTGCATACTGCTTTTTCGTGATCCTCATAGCAGGGTCCAGTATTCAACGCTAGTATTTAGCATGCGAGACGAAGAAAAATGATTTCATAAGGGACAAATGGACAGTTTTCAGTGGCCCGAAATGTTAGACATGGGAACCGGTAGCTGTCCGATTTGCCTGTCTTGCATGACTCTGTTTCCCATAGCACAACCCGGCGGACTGTGGTGCGTGGACAAAGTCCGGTCCGAATCACCAGCTGAGAGCTCGTGTCGAAAACTGAAATTATTTCTTCTTCTTCTTCTTTATTGTTTTTACGGGACTTTAACCCTAGGGGTCATTGGTCCAGAAAATGAAAGTATTTCGGTTTATTTCGCGTGCTATATACTAGCGTTGATAACATACCCTGAAGGAAGAGAGGCACGAAAATACAGTACGAAGCAAAATTCTAAAGAGAGGACGAGCCTCAGTTATAAAATCCAACACCGGAAACAAAGCAAAATAATTTTGCAGCCGAGGGGTGTGGCTATTCTATTCACCATGGAATGAAATTAAATGAAATAAAAAGAAGAAGACAATTTGAACCATTTGTTACCCGTTTTTGAGGACCCGGATTGGGAAAACATATTTTCAACCTGTTAACTACTTATACTAATAGCACTTAATTGTAATATCAATGCAAAAAATGTGTAGGTTTTTCTGATCAAATGGGGTATGAATGCAGTCATTATGTTCAGTTGAACGAGAGTTATTAGCGTTCAAAAACCTTTCACTTTAGCGTAACGCTCTCATTTTTCAAAATTTTGAAATGAAATTTAGAAAAAAAAATAACGATAACGTTGGTAAATCCACTTTACATAAAAAATTACCAAAAACCAAACGTACTCCTTCAGTAAATTATACACATTAGAAAATAATACCGTACTCGGTTGAATTTAAAAAAAAAAAAAAATTATTTGTTTATATTATTTATTTGAAGTCCAGCAGCGTAAGACATATATCTTTTAAAATTGCTACCTCCGGTTTTCAACTGATACTTATTCTAACTAAAACAATTTTTACTAATCTAACAATCTCAAATTTATAAAAATTATTCAATTTATTCGGGTCCAAAAATTGATGCAGCCACTCTGGAAAATTACTTCTGAAGAAGAAAGCTTCACTGCGGGTGGTAATGAGTTCCAGTTTATCACACCTCGAACGAACAATGAACTGGCGTAACTTACCGTGTTGTTGGCTGGTATCAATAGGTTCAGAAAGCGGCGTCCTCGAGTTTTGATAAGTATGCGATGAAGTATCACTGGAGTCTGCGTTATCAACAAGTTCCTCATGAAAACGCAAGATCGATGTGCGTAGAAGTTTTGTAGGGGACATCCAATGAGGTTCTGTTGCAGGAGACTCACGTGATCATAACGGCTCAATCCGTAGACATATCTGACACAGCAGTTCAGTAGCCGATCGAAGGAGCTTGCACTGGGACGGATATGGAGAACATCACCGAACAAGAAATGCGGCAGGATCAATGATTTGAACAATTTAAGTTTTGTGCCAGTCAGCGCTGAATAGGCACAGAAATACCATAGACTAACTCTAAGACCAGTAGGTCCCGAACAAATACGATATTTTTCTTGGCTCAGTCAGTACTAGCACATCCGTCCCAAGCTCAATGATTCGCCCCTAACAACGTAGCTCACATCAACACATTCTCAAATGTTGTGTCAAAATAACATAGTGAATCAAAACAACAACCAAGATACTAGTACCGGCAGGTACCGAAAAGCGCAAGAATTATTGCAAGGTAAACTTCGGACCTAGGGGTTCTACAACAGTGAAACAATTTCAAATCGCTAGTTGCACATTGATTGTTGGAAATACAGCGTGCGAAGCCTAGCATAGATCTTTCCACACTGTTTTGCAACTAAACCATCCCACTGCAGATCACTTTGAAAGATGAATCCTAGATTGCTGGCACATTCTGACCATTCGATACTTTGACTGTCCATTATAATTCCAGGTGTAGGTTGAACAAAATCTCCACCTCTGCGACGTCGACTTGTGATGAACATCGCCTTACTCTTAGCTGGATTTACGTGAAGTTCATTCCGTCGCGACCAATCTGCAACTCGTTGAAGATCATCATTCACCATCCTTGAACAAAGTTCTTTCAGAGTCTAAGTCTTTTTCAAATGGTAGTGATCTTTGATTATTTTGACGTAGGACTACGTCTGTGTTTTCAATACTGGGGTACACGTTCGAATTGCAAAAATTTGGAGCGTCACGAAAAATATATAGGTTTTGAACGTTAATAACTAATTCATTCCACGATTGATTTCCAAAACGTTTGCACCAATCGATCGGAACATTTTCTACGCTTCGATTTAAATATTTCAAACTATTGATTTTTAACATGCAACTAATAAAATTAACGCAAATATGAAGTGATGTCTTATAATATCGATTTTTCATAGTAAATTTACCAAATACACAGTACTTTCCGCGCACAGACTTCATATTTAAGTAAGGAACGTCTCCTAGGCAGCCATGAATGTTATAAACGGGTACACCTTCGCATTTTGATTTAGTTTTCCGGCGGACGTGGAGCTGTGCAGAGTAGCATCTGCAGTTGGACGAGCAGTCGCTGCCCAGAGAGGCGTTGGTGCAGTTGGCTGTTGTTGCCGATGCTCCCGTCAACTGCGCTGCGAGAAAGATGGCTGCTGAAGCCTACTAGTTGGCGGGAAAAAGCCGCCCGTGACAACGAAACAAGAATCAATCATCCCACGTCACCTGCAGATGGCCACCCGCAATGAAGATGAGATGTACCAAGAAAGAAAGTCCAAGTTCAATCGCGAACTGTTTCTCCCCCGTCAACTAAATCCGTGCTTTTCAGGACGACCAAATTAGTTTGCCAACTAAAGAGTTTATTTGGTTGAAATTTTCTCTTGTGATGTTTGAAATTAATTTCAATTACCGCGCGCCGGCTGAACATAGCATTCCTTAAACGTTGGGTCCCGTAGTAAATGACAAAGAACGTTGAACAATCAACGAACGGAATTCGAGCCGAACTGCGTCACTTCAGACCGACCATGTGGTTGAGTTCGTTGTAGTTCCTAGCTATGCATAGCGGATTAGTTGCTGGCGGTGGCAAGCAAATTAGGAAAGGTTCGGCTAAGAAAATCATCCGTCTTGCGTGTAATAATTAAAACTAATTATTGTGGCGCAATAATTGAAGCTCGTCCCCTTTGATGCTATTTGTAACACATTGCCTTCGTTGGTACCGCCTTCTTTCGTACACTAGCATCCGATGCTTTTACCTAACAGCTTTTAGCAGAACATTTTGATTCAGTCTTACGACAGTCGTTAAGCTGTGCAGTGGCTGTAGGATCACAGTTTGCGGCGGCGAGCAGTCGTTGCCCAGAGAGACGTTGGTGCGATTGGCTGTTGTTGCCGATGCTCCCGTCAACCTCGCTGCGAGAAACATGGCTGCTGAAGCCTACGAGTTGGCGCGAAAAAGCCGCCCGTGACAACGAGTCAAGAATCAATCATCCCGTGAGATGAACCAAGAGAGAAAGCCCAAGTTCAATCGCGAACAACTAAATCCGTCCTTTTCAGGACGACCAAATTAGTTTTCCAACTGGATAGTTCGTTTGGATCAATTTTCTCTTGTGCTGTTTGAAATTTCCATTACCGCGCCCCGGCTGAACATGGCATTGCTTTAAATGCCGCGTCCCGGAGTAAATGGCAAAGCGCGTTGAACAACTAATGAACCAACGGATCCATAACTATCTTCTACGCGTTAGAGATAGTGGCCTTCTCAACCATCGTAGAAAATACAACCGGGGCCGTATCATAATTAAGAGCCACCAAATGCTTTCTAGAGAGTGTACAATAGAATTGTCATGGCCCTTTTCAGGACTGACTTAAATCAATTAGCGGATGGCCCTGACGTGCATGGGAACTAGATTGCTGCGTAGTCCTACGTCACCTTTGCGCACAACCCCATTGGGCTGTACCTTGTAGTTTTTTCCTACAAATTATCGACCATGGGTCCATCAAAGCATCTAAGGAGAAAGTGAAAATCAAGGCGTACCATGATGCATGTATCTAATAGAGATATCGGTCGGAAAATTTTCCGATCACACACTGTTATCGGAAACTTCTTGAAAAATGGTGATAAAAATGGCAGCATAGAGAAACGTGGAAGGAATAGTTAGCTTACAGCGAAGGATACCCGGAGAATTTGTAGAATCGAAATGAACCAGAAAAGAACAGCATCGCAAATCCGCGTGGAGATGGAGCTTCCGATTACCACACGTCGTAGTCAAAAAATTCTGTCAAGTAGCGAGAACTTGGAGTGACGTAAAAGGCTGGGAAAACCCAACCTCACAGAACGTCATAGACTAAATAGTTTCAAATTTGCAAAAAAAGTACATTTCCAGGACCGATGAAAGGAAAAACGTGCTATTTTCGGATGAAAAGAAGTTTAATCTTGACGGTCCGGTTACTGGCACGACTTGCGCAAGGACCCGGATGTGAAAATGACCAGGAATTTTGGTGGTGGAACACTGATGGTCTGGGGTGCCTTTTCCTTCCGAGGAAAGGTTCCGTTGGTGTGAATTTCCACTAAAATGAAGTCCGAAGATTTCGTGGGATGCTCGAGATAAGCTTGATTGAACACGGCGAGTCACTTTGTTTTTCAGCAAGATAATGCAGCCATTCACAACTCAAGACTGACTAAAGCGTGGTTTTCTGACAAAAAAAAAACATTGAGGTTCTTGACTGGCCAGCTTGTTCTCCGGATCTGAATCCAATCGAGAACCTCTGGTCTATTCTTGCTCGTTGTGTTTACGAAAATGGCAAGCAATTCGACAACGTAAACATGCTGAAACAACGAGTTCGAGCATGCTGCACGCAGGAGAAAATACCGTCATAACAAACATATTCCAGGTAAATCCAAACATAAACTTAGTTTATTCTGGCCGCAATCATAAACTTACTTTATTTACAGACATATTCTTTGTTTAAAACCAGTTGGCATCGATGTTTGAAATAAAAATGGTATTATGTTTATTTTAAACATATTAATGATAAGAATAAAAGTACAAAGTTTGGATTTTACTGGTTGCGTTTAAAATTTATTTTATTTATTCTATGAATCTTGGTTATCTTAACTCTGGATTTGGCTTGAATTAACCTATACCAATAAGTGTGACGACTGGCTCATGTTGCGAGCGTCGAAACTCGAAACTTTTCCTCGGCCTCACGTTCTGGAGAGGAAAGTACACGCTCAAATGTACTTAGCCGATGAATGTATTGTTGAAATTAACATGCCTGGATTTTGATTCAAAAACTGTTATTTTCGTTCGAAACATGCTCTCTATTTACTTTAAATAATTCTTATGCTTCAAGTTGAACATCGATTTTTTTAATTTAAATGAACGAAATTTGTATCCGTATGGGAGCAGATTAAGCAGGATACGCTGGAGAAGCTGATTTTGTCCATGAATTCGCGACTAATTGAAGTAATCTGAAACAATGACTCGTATACACAGTACTAAGTACTCCTTCAAGTTGAATTTTGAGAAAATAAATTGTTTTTGGGTTAAAGGAAAGGTGTTTTTATCTCGCTCTATTTTTTTTTCGTTTTTTAGTACTGAGATATAAAAAAAACTAAAAGACTAAATAATTTTACACTGGCTTGATTGGTAACTCGTCTGAGAACATTTTACAAGACTTCAATTAAATGATGGGTTTCACACATTCATACATATAAAAAAAGCAGGGTGGTGCTATTTTTATTTCGCCGTGTATATCAACTTTATTTTTTTTATGAAGAAAAAGGTAAGTCTTATAGCCCCCGTGTTTGGGAATGAAATGTTTGTTTCTTTAAGACCAATTTTCGAATATACATATTATTGCTGGATATCGAGACTAATTTTCTAAAATGGCCAAAATGTAAAGATATAGTTGCTTATTTTCTTAAATTTGTAATAACTTGAGAACGGCTGGGTTTAGAAACATTATGTGCAGAAAATAATTTGTTAAAAATATCGCTTAAAAAAAAAAAAAAAAAAAAAATTTTTTAAAAAAAAAAAAATAAAAAAAAAACCCTTTAAAAAAATTTTTAAAAAAATTTTTTTTTTTTAATGGCAAAAATTTTTTTCCCCTCCCCCAAATTTTTCCCCAAAACCAGATTTTTTCTCCATAGTTTTTGCCCCACCATTGTTGTTGAGTTTTTTTTTTTTTAAGAAGGAAGCCTCCCCAAGTAACACCAGAAACATCTTCTTTGACAAGAATATAAGAAGTTGTAAAAAAGTCGTGAGGATGAAATACCAAACATGTCTAGTCTTGAAAAAGTTTTGAGGATGTTTTTCTACACATATTCGGTTCAAACGTTGAACCAGAACGGCGAACACATTTTTGATGTATTTTTGTTCGATCAATTTAAATTTTACTTCTTGAAAACATCGGTGACTGTTTGTCATCTTACCACTGCGAACTATTTTTACTCACTTTTGAGTATCCATACTTTTGACTGATTTGAGTCAAACGTACTTCATTTTGGATTGTTTGGAAATAGCGTGTATGCTAGATGTTTGTAAACATGTTGATAGGTTGCATTCAAGATGAATTTTAAACATGTTTTTAACATCTTCATGCAATAGTGAAATCATTCAGAACAGATTGTGAATCCAATACAGTGACGGCTGAAAATATGTGTATTTGAAATACTGGAATAAAATAAAACACTACCTAAATGTAAGATTGTGATGCCACTCACTGATTCAAATATAAGCCAAATTGGGCATAGGGGTTTATTCAAATGTAGCATAAAGCAACAGTTTGTGAGTTTGTTTAGTTTTTTTTTTTATAAATTGTTACGCTTAATTTGTGGGGGAGTCTTTTGAGATGTAGCTACGCACAACATAATAGAAAAATTGTATTTGTATTTTCATTCATACTGACATTACTCGGTTCAATTTCACAACAAAAAACGCAGAAAAGAAAAAAACGAACATTTGAAAATCAAATGTGTCACTAATTTTTTTACCCGTACTGTAGACTTGTATTGTAGGACTGTAGACTTGGAAAATCGCCATGTTGTGAATTCCATAAAGAAATCTCACTAAAATTCAATAATTTTTTCCGGGTACCTTCTTCGTTTTTCAATCCAATCGATGGCGCATGAAATTAGGGAAGGTAAAACGGAAAGTTGCACTGCTAACCTTGAGCCGCATATACAATTTTGATACAACTTCCATGCGTAAAGCACTTTTAATTTCCGATTTGAAAAAGTAATAAACAATCATCGCGTAAAATACCATTAGCTACGATATCGTTTCGCCATTAAAAAATCTTGTTCATATTTTTTTTACTTTATTCATACCTTGCTTGCTTTGACAAAACATATCATTATGTTATAAGCATGCTGTTGGAAGCATCCATAGAACATAATATTTGTCTTATGGATGTTCTACAAAACATCTGGTATGACCTAAAAGATGTTCAAAAATGCCACATTTACTGCGCTTTTTCGGTTATATGCGTGTATGAAATTAAGTTATTGACGTTAGAAAAAAAACATGAGCATGGTCTAAAACGTGTATTATTAACATGAAAATGACAAGTGGTGTTACTTGGGTCGGGTCATGATCTGCCAAAAATCCAAGCAGATGGGACATACGACCTCCTGTTGCGTCAATAAGGCACGCTGCTGGAATTGCGGGAAGAAATTTCAAGGCTGGCGCCTGTGAAGATAGCACAAAAAATGTGCTTTCTGCAAGGGAACTCCTCCTCATGCTTTCCTGTCGTTTCTGGAACAACGTTCCAGGCAATCTTTCGCAGAAATGGTGAAAAAAGCCTCTCCCTCACCCAATGTGAATACGAATGCCTTTCCCCCCTCCTCAAGGAAACGGTGTTTTTGTTTTGGCGGGGGAAGGAGAACCCTCTCCGTTTTCCGGAGGGTACTTCACGGAACGGAAGACGCGCCCCCCCACGGATTGGGTGGGACGTGGGTTGAGATTTCATTCGTGTGCTGTCTCGCCTCATGTCCTTCGTGTGCTGTCTCGCCTCATTCTTTGAACGCTCATTTATACCGTGTTAGGCTGAGCGACAGCAATCTCTGCACGCAGGAAATTATCCGTACGAATTTCATATGATCGGAACTATGAACCACAAAGCAAGGGTTCAAGACTCATTCCATACGAAATCGTATGAAATGATTACTGTTGCATTAGTCGAGGAAAACATGCCTCATATACACTTTCAATCGACAACACTTTATCAAGCATGTATAGTCCCGTAGGATCGTGTCTTGCCTCTGTATCCCGAGGTTTATGGTTCGAATCCCGATTGCAACTTTTTTTTGGTGGGGAAAATTTTCATACGATCGTCCTATGAACTTCTTTCCATTAGAGAATCGTATGAAATGTGCAATAATATCTTGTGGAAAATTTCCAGACGATATTCGAATGAATTCCTCTTGATTTGTTAGCTCAGTGTGTGAATCAGGACGTAGATCACATTATTTGGCATTGTGTGGGCTCGAGGTAGACACTCCAATGTACCGATTCAAAATATGAACTTATGAAACTCATTTATGTGTTTTGGACAAAAATTAACTTTAGATTGTAGTTTGTTTAAACTGTATGTTTACTATTAGTTTTTTTTATCTGTGTTTGTGTGTTTTTTTTCTCTCGAATATGTTCATTTCAAATTTAGATCAAAAGTCTAAATCATCTAATTATAACTCATGACTTTATAAATGAGTTATGAATAGGTGATTTAGAATATGCAAACCATACCTTGAATTTCCATCCATCTTCACATCCGTTAAATTGTTATTCCTATTAACCTCGAGACTACCGCCAGTAATCGGTTCTATCCCCCTAACTTTAGTTCTAAGATAACTGATGTATATAAAAATGAAATTTTGGCTCTGTAAAGATGATTCGATTAAGCCTGTACAAATAAATGAATTTAAAAAAAAATGCAAATGCCGTCTTCCACTTAATAAATGTGCAAAGTTTCATTCCAATCGGAGATGGTCGTGTCAATCCTATTTGCTATTTTCGGTGGAATTGCGCAGGTACCATGTACTCATGTAGCCATGCTTTTTGTGCTCTATTCTACGTACCAGAAACATTAATGCTGCCTGTTAAGCATTTGATTGAGCTTAATTATAAGATACGAGCGACTGCAATGAATAACAACTTTTGTTCCCTACATTCCCTACATTCGAAAAGTAATGATGTTCAAAGTTGGTGCTAAGTAAATTGTCTATTCGTTATGATGATTACTATGACTGCAAGTTCATGTAATAAGTTTTTATAGCGATGCAATCACAAATTTGAGGTTTTCCATAGTAATTCTCATACAAACTGGGTTTGCATAGGGATGATACAAGGCTTCCTAATTTGAAATCGTTTATGCAGAGGGGAGCTAAAATTTTATATATTGCATTGGGCTATGGGGCTTAGCCCAATGCAAAATATAAAATTTTCGAATAGGGAAACTGCCCCCATATTAATGTCATTGTTCCTATATTCATCCTACGATGAATCAAACAATTGGGCAGTTGAAGGATCGGTTTCGTTTTCTAATCATGTTTGCTCACGTTAAATAACCACAACAAACATTATTAACTAATGCTGTCACGTGTATATCGTGTTATTTCAAGTAGGATGAATATAGGAACAATGAGATTAATATAGGTACATCTTCCCTACATATTAAAAAACCGATATATATATATTAATGATCGTATACCCGCTAAGAAAAAAGTACCCAGCGGAGCAGTTAAGTGTGGGAAGCCAACGTTGAGTATAATCATGTTAACCTACCGTTGGGTAAAATAACTTACTTTTGGTAAAATTCTACAAAAACTAAGTAATTTGTACCCAACGGTAGGTAAACATAATTATTCCCAACTTTGGCTTCCCACACTTAACTGCTCCGCTGGGTACTTTTTTCTTAGCGGAACACCCATTTAATTTATTCTACTGTATCTAGTGCTGTTACGACGTAGATATTAGAATTTAAGCATCACACTCATAGATAAAATTTGGAATAGGCTTGGATCTAATCAATTTTCAATGCGGCAAGTAAGCTTACTCAGATCGGTATATTCCACCGTTGCCGTTGCCGTACCGCTTCCAATATTGTTAAGTTCGGGCCTACAGGGGTGCGAAATTTCATCCCGAAATCACAGCTTGATAAACCGTATTCTTACCGACTGAGCAATTTGAGAAACCTTCAAGTAATTCAATACCACTTAATTTGCTAGTGTAAATATATAGATATATTTTATTCTATCTTCTAATGTACATTAATATACAGTGACCTTAAGTATCTCTTTGGGAAAAGATTACTTTTAATTTACACATTGCACATTGTCATCACACTAATGCATAAGGGTGGCTCAGAGGTAAATAATTTCAAAAATAATACACATTAGAATAACAGTCATGAGCTTGATCACATTCTGCTCCTTTATCCCGACGTAACATCCAACCGTCAATCCTTTTTGCAGTGATAACACGAACAGTTTGTCGCCGATTTGAACGTTAAATTTCGAATACCGTTCACACACAAAACTCGCACCTTAACGTCTTCGGTTTCCATTATGTTACAGCACTGGCCGACGGATGTTACTGGTTGACTTGGTTTGTGCTGCCCAATTGCAAACGGAGCCGACGGAACAGCAAATGATTCACAAAATCCTCGACACGCGTTAGTAGTTATGGAAAACTCCACGCAATCTGGGATGCTAATCTTTCTCGTATGTCCTAATGGATGAAAACAAAATGGAAAACGCATATAATTAAATTCGTCGATGGATTCAGTGACTTATTAACAACTCACTAACCTACTTTGTGGCATCCTGGTTTTTGCCACGATTCTGTGCCACATGCCAATGACGCGAACAGTACTAGTGTCAATAAACGCAACCACTCCATCGTTGAGAGACTGATGACAGTTCCTTAAACAGAAACTAAATGGTTCCGACTAGGTTACTAATCAGACTTATTAAATTTAACTCGTACGTTTAACCATGGTGCAAACACAGTAGTTGTGTGCGATTGGATAGGCCAAAGTGACTCTCAGTACGTCCTGTGGATAACTGGCGATGGCTGTCGAACATCGTTAGATTTTTATAACCGGACGTCCGTGTCGCTACCCGGAAGCTGGACATGCGCAGCCACATTTCAAGACAAACGTGGGTGGCAATGATGATCGTCTTATCTCGTTTGATAAGTACTCGTAAATACCGCTTTAAATCAGATCGGGACAAATATCGACAATACAATGCCAAGCTCTTCTTTTAAGCTATTCTGTGGAAAATTGAACATAGAATCATAAAGACTAATGATTGTCGGTGTAAAACTGACCATGACCCTGCAATTTTGTTGATGTAATAACCTAATCGAACTGTCGAATAAGTTGCCTCAACCCAAAAACCATAATCACCTTTCATCTAATCTTAATCATCTTATCCGCATTCGTCTAGTGTATCAATGCTGGTATAGAATCAGGATTGTTTGCTTTCCCAGAAATATAATTTGAAAACGTCATGGTTGTTTGATTTTCCCCAGGGATTCGGTTTGATTCAATTTTTGTTCGCCAAGTTTCCCATATTTTCTAATGTTCGAATTTATCGATTGAGTGTAAAGTAGCTAGGCACGATGTTGTTGGAGTTAATTTTGAAGGAATGAATCGATTGTGTTTTTTTTTTTACAATTAATTTCTTTTCATATTCCATGTGATTCAACTAGAGGCGATCGGAACATTTTGGTGTATGCGTGTATATGATGTATCTGTGTGTAGCAAAATAAATAACGATGTATTTCTTGAAAACCTAAAACCACTGAACAGAATAACATGCACCAACTGCCAAAATAGCTAATGCTTTTCTAGAGGAATATTTTTTTTTTTAAATTTGGATTAACCATGAATTTTTATGTTTGACCGATAGATAAATGACCGATAAACTGTCACCAGCTTACTTTTTATGTAATAATTATATCATTCCTTGCGTCGGAATCATGGATGAATTCGTATTATTATTATTATTTCATCTATCCGGGTTATCTTTATTCCCAGAGGGCTAGGCTCTGTGATAGTATTAGTCCGTTTAACCTATATATTTCAGTTGGATCAGCTTTTGATGATTCAGGAACCGCCGGATGATATTACATGGTGTTACGATGAAAACGAATATTGAGGGGTGTAATGATGGGGCTTTATAGCGTAGTCGGTAAACTCGTCTGATTTCCATCCTGGAGGAATGGGACTCAATTCCCGATAAAGTTGAACGTCTTTTCGGATGAGAAATTCGTTCGACTGCTCTGTTGCATAAGCGTATCATTGTGCTTGCCGTACGCTATACAGTGATCGTCAAAAAAAGACCCATCGAGCCGTATACTAATCAAGCCTCGAAATCTTTACATATCCATATCAATAACAACCCTATTACTCGTACTGGTTATATTTGGGTGACATGCATTAAATTTAGTATAAAAGATTGAATATACATATTCAGTTTAGCCAACTTCTTGTGAAAAGTGAAATAAGCTTGTGTTTACGGTAGTTCAATAAATAAGATCGATTAGAGGATTTTTTTCCCGTGTACATCCAATTGACTTACCCCTTGTTAATCATGCTTTTGACATTCCTTTGTTTACATCAATCACAAGTAATACAGAAACAAGCGAGTTGTGCTCAAGTGACGAGTTTCTTAAGAATCGATCATGGGAGGAAAGAAAATAACACTTGGCAATCTTATCGTGCGTGATTGCTTGAAAAAACGAATCAGCTTATAACTACCGAAAAGTATGGAATAAGCCGTGGTGCAGTTCAAAAAATTAGAAATGTCGCAGATCGAACTGGACCAGGACGTAATCGTAAGCCCGATCACCGAGAAGACACTAGAATCATGCGGAAAATTAAGAAGGATCCGTTTGTTACCATCCCTGCACTCAGATAAAGGATAACCTTTCAATATCCGATCGTACAGTTCGACGACGCATTGCTGAGCACGGTTTAGAAAGCCATTTTGCTCGGAAACGGTCGTTCATGGTGAAAAAGAAGAAGTGATTGCGGTTTGCAAGAAACCATATAAATACGCCATTGGAGTTCTTGAAACGGGTTGTTTGATCAGAAGAATCGAAGTTAGAGCTGTTCAACAGAAACCGATGACTGCGAGTTGGCGGAAAAGCGACGAAAGGCTGAAGGGTAAACACCTTCAAGCGACCATGGAGTACGGCTGTGGAAACATCAAGATCTGGGGCTGTTTCTCTTTGGTTTGGAGTGCACAATCTGCCACTTATCAATAGTATTATGACGGCAGAGTATATAGATATTCTGAACGAAAATATGCAAGAATCTTTGCTGAAAATGGATCTGAAGATACATTTTCCAGCAAGACAATAGGTCATATGCATATAGTGAGTAAAAGTTTTTACTTTACTCAAATGCATACGTCAAACCGATATGACAAAAGTAAGAATTTGAGTATGTATTTTTCGAGCATCAAAATCCATATGAATAAAAAGTATAATCTGAGTAAATGCTCACAAGACCTTGAGTCACATGTAAACCCAAGTAACAAATTCAATTTTAAGGTACACTTGAAGAAGTTTTCAAGATTTATTTGATAAAATCACGCATAAAACGCAGATATTCTACATAGCATCGATAATTAACATTAACATAACATTTTACTATCGTAGGTTTTTATTGAATTTCGGCTTGAACGATCCACTAGTTTTTAATTTCTTCCACCTATGGGCGTCCAATGTGACAGTTTGTTTATTTTTCACATAATATTCTTTCTCGATCAAATGGTTCTAAATGGTTCTAGGCGTTTTATGGCAGCATTTCCTAGATACATTCATCTTAACGAAGAATGTCATAAAACTTTTTCAAAGCTTTTATCAGGTTTTATGAAAGTTGCGAAACGATGTCTTGAGAGGGGGAAGAAGTATCTTATAAAATTACTTATAAGGTGAAAATCTATGAAGAAAATCGATCACAACAGAAAGGCAAATTTGAAAAAAGTTACTACTAACCAAGTTGATCGCAATGGTTTTTTTTACACGCGCACTTAATGATGAGGTGTTCATCGCATCCCATCAACTAAAAAAATTCTTTTCAATTCGTTCAGAACAATTTTCCGGTTGCCAATCTGCTTCCAGTCCGACTTTACCCTGACTATTTGCCTTGTAAACGGCTAAAAAAAAAAAGCATTCTTTTTTCCCTCTCGGATAAAACCCTTGAATGGCCCCCCCAGAGCCCCTATTTAAACCCCAATCCCAAACTATTGGTAACCCTCCACAAAAGAGTCACAAAAAACCAGGTAACTAACAACCCAAGTAACCACGGGGCTATAATAGCATGCAAATATAGGGCATATGCATTACGTCAAGTGCATCATTGAAGTTGGAGTATTGAAGTATAAAAGGACCCCACTAAGAACGAACTAATGCCATATCTTTTGTAATGCCATAAGACATTGCTAAAGTAGTATTATTGTATTGGTAATGCATCACTATATTCTTAAAGCTAATCTAACGCTTCATTACTTGACAACTGTTGAATTAATGCGACCCCACAATAAAAATGTTGATTTTAGGTTGAAGAAGTACAATGATATAATGCTTGTGGTTACTTGGGAAGCAAATATATTTTGCGGCCCTGGAGCATGGAATGATCTGAAATTTGGTTGAAAAAGTCGGAAGCATCCCGAAACGATGTACGACTACCGCCGTGCTATTGATGCCCATATTTGTGCTGCTATTTCCCGTATCGATTGGCAACCTATCGATGATTCTAATTGCATTGACGATGCCGTGATCTACTTCAGCCACGTTGTTCGCGATATAATTGCTGAACATGTCCCTTTGTGTCGCCCGAAGCCAAAGCCCCCGGTCCAATAGCCATTTGCATCAACTCAATCATGTCAGAGCGAAAACATTGCGACATCACACTGCCGGAGCTCACAGTTTAGTAAGCAACAGTTCAACCGTGCTAGCAACGCCTACCGTGGTTACAACCGTTCCTTGTATTGTCGATACGTTATTCGGTTATCTCTTCGTAGAAACCCTAAAGGATTTTGGACGTTTGTGAATTCCAAGCGCAAAAAAGTTGGCTTGACTATATCAGTTCATCTCGGCGAACAACTTGCTAGCTCGGAGCTGGTTTAATGTCAGCTATTTGCTAAGTATTTTAAGAGTACCTTCAATGACACCCCTGCCACTTACACTCAAATATCATCTGCCACTCAATACACTCCAAGCTTTTGATTTTCATGCATTTAATATTGACAAACACGCCGTCCTGCCGGCCCTCAGAAAGTTGAAAATTTCGTAAACTGTTGGTCCGGATGGGATCAATTCGTTAAATTTAAATTTAAAAAAAAACTGCTCCAATTCGCTTGCTATACCATTGGCTAAACTGTTCTCACGGTCACTGCATGAAAGTAAGTTTCCCGGTGTGTGGAAAGTTTCTCACATGTTTCGTGTCTACAAGAAGGGTGATTAACGGAATGTGGAAACTACAGAGGGATCATATCTCTATGTTCTTGCTCTAAGGTGTCATCATTCAATTCCTGCAAAACATACATTTCATTGATTTAGCACGGTTTCTACTAGCAACGATCTGTTGCTACGAACTTAGCCGAGTTCGTATCACTTTGTGTTTGCACCATTGGTCGACGAATCTATGCTGTTCAAACAGATTTTAAAGCAGCATTTGATCGTGTAGACCATGGGATTTTGCTGGCGAAGCTCGAAAAACTTAGTATTTCTTCCTCTTTGGCGTGCTGGTTTGGATCATACCTGACGAACCGCCTGCTCTGCGTGAAAATCGGATCATCGCTCTCGGAAAGTTTCACCAATACCTCCGGTGATCCACAAGGCAGCAACCTCGGACCCCTCCTGTTTACGTTGTTCAGTTTTTCATCAATGAACGCTCTCATCTTCTACCTCCAGGGTGTAGATTATTTTATGCGGATGACGTAAAAATGTTCATGATCATCCACTGTTTTGCGGACTGTGAAAACCTGCAATCACGTGTAGATGATATGGGAACGTACAATAACGATCAATAAATGCAACGCTATTTCATTCCACCGAAAGCGCAAGCCGATTGAATTCGATTATCATATTTCCGATAATGTACTTCAACGAGGACTTAGGAGTGACTCTCGATCAAGAGATCACGTTCAGGCCACACTACCACGATGTAAAAGCGAAGGCTAACCGGCATATTGGATTTATTTTCAAAATATCTGAAGACTTCCGGGACCCTCTGTGTCTGAGATCATATTACTGTTCGTTGGTGCGCTCAACACTGGAAAATAGTGTCGTTGTCTGGAGTCCTTATCAACTCTGTTGGATTGCAAGGCTGGAGTCTGTTCAGCGTAAGTTCGTTTCTTACGCACTACGCCACGTATCACGGCAGGACGCAACAAACCTTCCTGCCTATGAAGATCGGTGTTGGTTGCTTGAAATCGACACGTTACAACAAAGGAGGCGTAGAGTACAAGCTGTTTCTACGGCTAAAAGTACCCCCGGGAGAAATTCCCCCGCACGTCCCCCCCACCCTTGCCCCCCAAAAAATATCATTGGGATGGGGAGGGATTTTTTTCCCCCCCACCACGAAAAAACAACCAACCGCCTGCCCCCAGATCGCCCATTTCCTTTTTTTTTTTTTTTAATTTTAATGTATTAGGTGCGCAACTAATTTCTCACTGTTTTTTGTTAAAAATGTAACTTTATTATAAAAAAAAAATGTTTACCACTGAATCATTTAAAGTATTGCCCATTTCTAGACACAACTTTTTCCCATATTTCTGGCAGAGTTCGAATACGTTGACAGTTGAAGTGTTCGTCTTTTGAGGCTATCCAAGAATCCAGCCATTTCCTGATTTCTTCATATGAGTGGAACTTCTGATCAGCAGTGCCATGTGCCATTGAACGGAACAAGTAATAATCAGACGGCGTAATATCTAGGGAATGAGATGAGACTTCCCATTTGTGCGTTCCCAAGTAGGTTTTAACAGGCTTGGCAACGTGAGGCCTAGCGTTGTCATGCAGTAAAGTAACTTTTTCGTGCCTCTGCTCGTATTGTGGCTTGTATTGTACAGTCATATAAATTGAGTTCGATACCGTTCCCCAGTTTTTCTCGGTTTCAACAGCTCATAATAAATAACACTGACCTGATCCCATCAAATACACTGCATAACTTTCGCAGGGTGAATATTCGGCCGAGCCGACGACGTAGATGCATGACCGGGTAGTCCCCAAGATTTTTTCCTCCTTGGGTTGCTGTAATGTATCCATTTTTCATCATCCGTCACGATGCGATGAAGAAAACCCTTCCTTTTTTGCCGCTGGAGCAGTTGTTCACAGCCTAAAAAAACGACGCTTAACGTTTCTTGGCTTCAAATCATAAGGAACCAAACTTCTTTGCTTCTGAATTATTCCCAACGCCAGCAAGCTCTTCTTGCGTTCGGCTCGAATCCTCATCGAGCAATGCCTCCAATTCAGCGTCTTCGAAGGTTTTGGGCCTTCCTTCAAGTGGATGGTCGGCAACATCAAAACCAAAGCGTCAAAGCGGTTTGTTTACTATATGTCTAACCATGTTTCATGACGTTTTGAATATGCGGTTAATAATGTTTTTCTTTTCAACTGGTTCTGCGACGCAACCCCACTTAATGACGTCTAACGAAACGGGTGCAGAAGCCCAACTTGTCGCTCGTGAAACTCCACTTCTCGATCCGAACGAAGTAATAAAAAAAACGCTGCGAAGTGGAATCTAACATTCATGTCATCGGTCAGCTGAACGAAAATCATTACGGCACTGGTCTTAGTACGGAACAAGTTAAAACTATGCTGGTAAAGGATCCGGAACGGCCATCATTTAAGTTTTCCTCGAGTCTACGGAATCTCCAACGAGAGAAAATAGTAATTTCTATACAATAGTTCCAATTATTGCTTTATAAAACACCTTCCACTTTCAGTCGTCTTTTGATCTCCAAACTGGTTACTCATTGTGGGCATTTTAATAAATTGATTTATTAATAATTCATTATAACATAGGGTAACGGGATGTAATGTTAGCCTAGCTCCTTTATTCGGCCTATGTATCAAAAATGTCATAAATCCAGTGATAATGAGCAAATTCATGTTGGCATTATAGTTATATATAACTATAAATTGATTAACTATGTCTCAAGTGCTTCAAAATAAATCGATTATTATGATGCCAACATACCAGAATATCACTCAAGTATACTTGAGTTCGATTTCCCTAACTTTCTAGCCACCATGGTTTCATTGGTTAAGCTGCACAAACTATCACCATGATCTTCAAATGACCTTAATTTGGCTAAATTGAACCGGTTTGCTTAATGATACATTCTAGATGTAGAGAAAATAGTTACACGTTATAAATTAACGATTCACATAGAAACATGCACAATGATTTCACAAGAAAATCGGAAACCCAATCTTAGGGACACATTTTTTCCTATGTTCCATACTATGGCCTAGTGTAGCTATTGCATAGTAAAATGTTTATAATGATAATGTTTTCAATGAAAATATGTGTGTTTGTGGTTGTAAATTTTACAGAGGGCTTATCCAAACCAAAACCTTTGTTACAAAATCTTTATAGTATGCATTTTAATGTCTTGGAATGGCCAATTGATCATATGTGAAAATCATTTCGGTGTTATACAGTACTTTAACATAAATTAGTTTTGTGAAATTGGGTACTGAATATAGCGAATATAGTTAATATAAAATGTCTAAAAAGATGATAAAACTAATCTTCACAACGATTCTTTTGAACAAGAATTATTAATGATGAGAGAAAGTTGCATCCACGAATAGACCCAATATGGTGCTCATAGACCGACATTACATCCATGCTCGTCGAAACTTTGCGACTTAAAAAACTAAGTGGTTAACTTTCCATGGTTCACAACAGTAAACGTCTGCATATCTAAGCAAAGGTACCTATAACGAGTTGAATATCGTTTGTAGCTCGATTACTTTATGAGTTATAATTTTTATGTAATCGACCGCTGCATATTAGGCTGAGTCTAGGGACATGTATCCTATATGTTTAATAAAATAATATATTTATTGATAAATATACTAATGTATGTCTTAGTTTTGAACGAATAATGCGAGATCCATTTGAAGTAAACAGTCCAAGTATAATCCTAGTTCAAGGACGGACTTCAAGTGTCTGCCAAAATATGAAATGAATTGCTAGCTATTTTGACATTTCAAGTCCATTAGTTGTACACAGTTCGAATAAAACCTGTAACTTTCTGTTTAATAAGATGTAACAAATGGACTACATGACTGATAACGCATTTCTATATATAGTTTGAAATTTACGCTCTTTTCATTTCATCATAATGTAATTTTAAACGTTCTGTAAAATTCAAATCACATGTAGTTTATACGAGCAGTAAAATTGAAATCTAATGTAATGTTTGCGCATCTTTACGGCCAAATTGAGGTTATGTTGCAAAATCTGTTTTGGGCTGTTACTTTCAGAAGTCAATAAATAAATAAAACATAAGCAGTTTTGTTTAACTTGGATTTGATTTTATTGTTAAATCGGGTATATGTAAATGAAAACTAAAAAACTTAGTCGATTAAACATTAGACTTAAGAAACATGTTTAACATATCATATAAGATTAATTATTTTCTACAATATTAACACTGTTCCACAATTTTCAACCGGGCACTTGAAGAACTTCACATTTCGATGGACACGAACGTGTCTCAATAGGCTCGCAATGCCCTCCACCGAAAAGTTACAAATAGTACACAACATTTTCACTTTGTTTCTTAAAATTTGCCTCGACCTAAACTCACCGATAATAATGACGGCCATGATACTTTTCAGGAAATGCACGGTGATGTCGTTTAAAAAAACAAGTAAAATTAAAGCATCTGAAATTGAAAATTCAATTTTTAGCATAAAATTATACGTCGTGTGAATTAAACTTGAGCTGCAGCAAATTAGTTAAATCATTAAGAATGGATCTTTCTGGCTTAGGTAATGAGAATTATGTTTACGTTTAAGTAAATGGAATATAAGAGTAGATTAAGATTTAGGTTAATATATATTGTAGCACTGTACAAATTACGTTGTCATTAAGTTTCAAATTTATTTACTGTGTAGCACCTGAAGTGCAATTGTACACACTTAGAAATTATGAATTTTACACGAGACGTAATTCGTGTTTGTAAAAAGCTGGGGAACGTAAAGAAAGATTTCGTGTAAAATTATGTCTCCTGAAACTGACACATACGCAATTCGACAAAAGATATGTTTGATTGGATTTATTTTCTCATCTCTTTCAACTCATTCTTATGTGTTAAAGGACGCTTGCATGTGTCGGTCTCAGGGGGCAGAAATTTACATGGCATTTTGGTAGTGTGTAGTACGATTGTACTACACGGGAAGTACTTCGGGAAGTACAACATTTTCAAACAAAACTCGCGTAAAAATAGCATAAACTAATGTATTTAACCGTAAAAGGCACTAATAATATTTGAAATAGTATCGGAAATAATTGAGTGAACACAAATATGTTACAATCATGGTAGCAGGAATACAGAAATAACCGACATCATAGATAATTCACATCGTATATGATGTATACAAAAATTCTAAGTGTACTGAAAATATTTTTTTGTTCTTTCGTAAATTCGCTTTCGCTCATTTTGTAAACATAGACTTCGTACGTAAAACACATGCTTCATACATGGAAAGAAACATTCGTATTGGTTGTCATCTCACAAAAGGCCTTCACTACACCTTATTCGTACAATGTACGAAATGAGTTATGTGCGGACCAGCCAATCACTGCTCCTCTTCTATCGTATACGCACATGTTGGTGTTGCTGCTGTGATGGGCTGGAATCATTTGTTTAGCTCAACATCAATAAAAAGTATCACATGCTTCATTAATCACACTACTTTTCAACTGGCCAACCCAACAATGAATTTGAGTTGGTTGATAGGTGAATAAACCAATTTTTAGCTTGTGAAGCTATTATTTAAATTAACAAGCTGTTATACAGCATGCAAAGTCTGTTGAGACGTGAGATCAACCACGGATTCAGTAGCAGTTTTTTTCCGATAGGATAGGATTAACTCCTAATTCCGAAATTTCATTTCAAGTCGATAAAAGAGATCTGTCAAACAGCCGTGTAACGATAAGCAACGGAAAGTATTTATATTTTTTTTTTCAACTTAATTTTCGTAGCTCTTTGTGACGTTTTCGTACAATATACGAATATTATTTTTAATTATATATAGGATTCGTTTGAGATTTGACTTTTGACAGCGCGTGAGATATTAAATACGAAGCCAGCTTCATGAATAGAACAATTCATTTTCGTTGCAGAAAACAACGAATAAATCAAAGTGTAAAACGTAGTATTAACTAAGTTTTATTTTCAGTGTGACGATGCAAATCAACCATGATGCCCGCCATGTTTTGAATCTAGTGACTTTCACCTTAAAACTCAATTTTTTTTTTTTTGTGACAATTTATGCAACCTGGTTGGCCAAGTACAGCGGATGAATTTTGACTTAGTATTCAGACGTCATCAAATTAATCTATTTTTACTCTTGCTGAAAAATTTGCAAACAAGCTCATCACATTTCAATAATTTTCACATATTCCTTGCTTCAATGCTAAACGCATTACAATCCAGATATCCACTTGACTGCCATTTGTTCCCCCTGTTTTGTCAAAAGAAAGGGAATTCATCTGAACAAATCCCCTTCAGCAAAGGGTAAGAGTCGATCGGTTGCTGGTTTGTCGAGAGTTGTAAATCCTGGTCCAATGTGCGCATGTGATGTGGAGTTTTCCCTGCAGAGGAAACGTAACATAAATACCCTCTGACCAACTGCCATCCGGAAGTCATTCGTGACGAAGACAATGAACGGAACGGATTAGTGGTGTGTGTTTTGTTTAGGTTCGAATTTTAATTTCTCAATTCCATAGTCGAGCAGGAATAGTGAACAATCATGATTAACCTTGCCGTGGTGTGGATTCTGTCGACGATTGCGTTCTCGTTTGCTGCTGAGGATGTCTTTATTGGAGGCTTCGAGAAACGCGGCCCCATGCTTGGGTGCCACAAACGGGTGTTCACGTATCGTGTTTCGCAAGCGGACAGCAAAGGGCGCGAGTGTTGGGATCATGTGAGTGTTTGGTCCTGCCATGGCCGGTGCGATTCGAACGAAATTTCCGACTGGCGTTTCCCGTATAAACGGTCGCATCATCCGGTGTGTATGCATGCCGGGCGAACTCGGTCGGTGGCCACTCTGAGGCACTGTCACCCGGACGCCGACGCGGAGGCTAAGCTGTACGAGTACATGGAACCTAAATCGTGCAGCTGTCAGGTAGGAACTCAGACGGGTCAATTGGTCATCGGTTGGTTGTTTGTCACTGTGCAGGTGTCTAAATCGCCATTACACGGATTTTTTTTTTGCCAAGAAATCAGTAGGGTATAGAACTAGCAGTGCAATGGCTTAATCGCCAATTGTTAACTCAATTTTATTCGTGATCTCAACGTTATGAGTTTTAATTAACATTTGTTACGATATTTTAATTCAATATTATATTTTAAAGCGTGAAATTCATTAATGTTTATCCATTTTGTTTTGAAAAAAAAAAAAACTTGAAAAGTTTGCCGATTGCGGACACCATTAACACCTGTGACAGTGTCTTTTCGGCCAAATGGAATCTGTGGACGAAGTTTTCCAATAAAAAACGGTGTTGAACTTTTAACAAAATGGTAACAGTTCATTGCTCCACAATCAATCTTATTATACATGTAGTTTATTAAATGTGGAATCAATGTGTATCTGAAAAAAAAAATCAATTTTTGTTAAGATCCATTTGAGAAAACGGGGTGAAGTGCTAGCTGTGCTTAATAGGCAAAGAACCGGGTCAGAAACCCTAAAATATTGCTCATTTTCATTGAAAGCGTCTACAACCATTTTTGTGAACAGTGGGAGAAAATGCTTGATATTAAAATAGCAGATCAAAATATTCAACTGCAGAGCGATAATGTCTGATTCTTAAGCTTCAAATCCTGCACATTTTTTTTATCATCGGAATGATGAATTTTGTATACAAGTTCAGGTAACAGTATTCAGAACCTTTTCTCTGATAATTGGCTCTCTTTGTTCCGCACATTCGTGAACCAAGCTTAGAAGTACATTCAAACAAAAATGTCATATGGTTGTTTTATACCACAACATTTTCGCCGAAGACCTTGACGGTTTTACATTGACCTTGGCTTTTTTTTTATAAGATGAACTGTTCATGATTTGCTAGGGCTAGTGCATAACCATACAACTATGAATAAGTGTTGACACTATTGATCGGGAATTGCTGAACATACACAAATTGGGTATTTATAAGGGCACCTCCAATCCTGATGGGAAACTGGTATACATCCATATATTTAGATCTGAAGTGATCTAAATTCCTGCACCGCGGCGTTCTATATTGGCTTTTATACCACAATCTGATTTAAAATTTTACATCTTTCAAGAAAACTGATCCAAATGATGCATGTTTTGGATCGCTTTTTTGCCTTGATCTATTTTCTGTAGTACTGCTGGCAACAATGCCAGTCAAATATCTGCTTGACTGAAGAAGGCATCAAATGGAATTTCCCACTATTTACCGACGTGTGAGCAAACATTCCAGACGGAAAAGGATCTGTTCGATTCTAATGACCGTTCGTGCCACCGGAAGGATTCCCGGATAATCAAAAACTACAGAGAATGCTGTCAACTAAATCCGGATTAAAAGCACTAGGAAAGTGACTTTGCCTCGAAGAATGGGGCCAGTGATAATTGAACTGGAGTGAAATACCCGGCCATTTACGCAGTTACCCGGCCATGTGTAAACTTTCACAAACTGCACAGCGATGTTCGCTTGATAGCTTATCAGTGAACCGATCTAACACAAAAGTGCTCTCTAGTAAAAAAGACAGTTTCTGTTACCGGCAACACTGTTAGTGTCGAATCGGCGGTGAAACCACTGTCGGTTCCCTCGCAACTGAGCGGGTTTCGCTGGGTGCAATGACAGTTCGAGAAGTAGAAGCACAGTTTATTGTTGTATTGAAGTTATACGCAAGTGAATAAATAAAAGAGCTCCAGAAAGTTAAATTTGGATTATTGGAGTAAGTGTAGTTAACTATATGTTTCAATTATTATACTAAATTACAACTTGATAGTTACGTTTAGTGATCAAACCCATCAGTTCGGCAACAGTCAGAACCAAACTGTTACAGTAGAGACGAGTAGGTTGAGGTAGGTTTAGCTAGCAATAATTACTTACCAATTATACAGTTCATAACCTGAAATTAAAATGAAATGTAATTACCTATAGATTGTACGCTCCACGCATCCCCGGTTACCGACACACCTGAAAAGAATAGGAAAACATTTAAAATTGTAAGAAACATATACCTACCTTGAACTGTGCTATCTAAAATAAAAAGCATTAAATTTCAGCTTGAAAGCTGCTAAGTCTGCAACTAAAGAACGGTGTTTGTTCTGACATTCGAAAACATTCTTTCAAGAATTTCATCCGAGAGTTGGATGATTGTTGCCCGTCGAGTGTCCGTGCCGAGTAGTGCTATAACTGGGAAGACGTCCGCCGACCAAACGACCCACAGTTGAAGACCGTTCATCACCAACACAGCCAGCCCCGGAGGGTTTGATTGCATCAAAATACAAGTCAGTATTTAGCCTGTCTCTTTCGTGCCTGTACTACAGTTGTGGTTCGTGCAGTGCGGCAGTTCAATAAGCTTGTTCAGTAGACAGCTTAATAGGCAAATAATTAGATTTAATTATGCCGAAAAAAGGCAGAAATGTAACTAATTCGGAAGGGATAGATAAGCCATGCAAAAAATGTAATCAGAAAGAGGGTGATGATAATTGGGTCTGCTGCGATGGGTGTGAATCGTGGGAGCATTTTCGGTGCGCGGGTGTCAACGAGTCTATTGCGGAAAAAAGTTGGAAGTGCAGTGTATGTCTCGCCGATTGGCACGGTACTGAAGATAAGTCGGAAAGTCGGAAGTGTCATTTAATGAATCGTCCGTGAGTAAAAGCAGCAGTCGTGTGTCACAAAGATTGCATCTTGGTCTGCAGCATCTAGAAGAGCAACAGAAGCTGAGTAAGTTGCGTGCAGAGGAAGAACTGCAGATGAAGAAGAGGGGAAGAAGAGGGCCAGGCTAAAAAGGTTGCAGATGGAAGAAGCAGCCAAGTTGAAGCAGCTGGACGAAAAGCAGGAACTAGTAAAAGCAACCGTATAATTTGATGACGCAGATAGCGGACGAAAAAGATTCTTATAGCGGACGGAGTGGAGTAAGCAAACGGACCGGAGTGAGCGTTAAAAGTAAACGCGACCAGTTAGAAAAAATGGTTGAAGGGAACTGCGGGAGACGAAGCTGGACAGTCGAAGCCATCATCGTCGAAACAAGAAGCTACCTTGCCGGTTCCAACAGTTAGTGAGATCTATTCAACCGTCCGTGGTAATTAGCGAGCTGCAATTGCCAGCTGTTTCGTTGCTAAATAATGCGTTGCAGATCTCAAACGTTTCAAATGTGAATTCTTTGTATTCTCCTGCATCGGGAATCATGGTAAATGTTACAACGTTAGCGAAATCCTATGAAAAACTGATGTCAGGACAAGGAGTCGGAGTCTCCACAATGCCAGTTGTTCCAGCATCAGTAGCGGGCGAATTTGATTCATCGTCTCCACTTAGACCAGCAACTATAGTATCAAATGTGGTACTTCAGGGAGTGCAGGATCTTAGAATTCGGAACTCTAATCCGACTTCGGAGTCGTTACCTACTGGTGTCTACAAGATAGACGGTAAAATAGTTTCCTCAGCCCCTATTACAACATCCCATGTTTCTGCTGGCTTGAGCGACCCGATGTCAACCGTTTACGGAAGTCACCCGTACTACACGGCCGTGCCAATGGGTCACATTGCGCCAACAAATGCAGTGGTGTCAGGGGGATTTGTACAAGCAAACTCGTCGCTAAGCAGTTTGGGAAGTGTTCCACCTCAAGGAATTCCGATCGATGCAACAGTTTACCATGCGAATCCGGCAATTACAAACCCGGCAGTAGTAACAAGTATGTTTCAACCACCATTTAATGCGACTGGGTCACTAGGAACTGGTTTGAGTGGACTGCGAACTAGCTCTTGTAGTAGGACCAACGAGTGCACAACTGGCTGCCCGACAAGTAATGCCTCGCGAGCTGCCGAAGTTCAATGGCGATCCCCAGGAGTGGCTTCTATTTTCTACAGTTCCTTCAAGAACACAACGGAGGTCTGTGGGTACACTGATGCTGAGGAATTTGGCCAGATTGCAGCGAAGTTTGGGAGGCTCTGCATTAGAAACAGTAAGAAGTCGTCTCCTTCTTCCAGCTTTTCAGTCACTTACCCCATGGATACGCTTCATAAGTTCTATGGAAGACCGGAGATACTAATCAGTTTCCTCTTGAAGAAAGTGCGAAACGTCCCGCCACCCAAGTGAGAGCAATAGATCTCAATTGTCGCCTATGGTCTAGCGATACAGAATTTGGTCGATCACATCGTCTTGGCCGATCAACGAGCCCACCTGTCCGAATCCAATGTTGATCCAAGAATTGGTCGACAAACTTCCAACTTCTCTGAAGCTGCAGTGGGGTAATTACAAACGGGCATTTGCAATCGTCAACTTAGCCACATTCGGCTTAGTTTTATGGCAGGCCTTGTGAATCCAGCGTCAAGAGCTGGCCATCGATGTTATTTTTACTTCCATTTCAACCACAAACAAGTCAGAGCAGAAAAGCCGAAGCAGAAAAAAAAGCTGTGCACACCCGCTAATGAATCATTAGATGCAACGAAGAAATAGAGCGAAGCGTCTGTTAAAGGGACAAATGCAAAAAGCCTGCTCGTATTGCGGAAACGAAAATCATCAAATCGTGAACTGTTCAAGTTTCAAGTCATTGGATATCGGAGCGAGATGGAAAGCAATGCGTCAGAAGAACTTGTGTCGTCTGTGTCTAATTCCGCATCGAAAGTGGCCATGCCACTCAAGAAGAGAGAGTGCGGCGGCGATGGCTGTCGTATTCAGCATCACAAGCTTCTACACAGTAGTCAGTCCAGCCGAAGCGGACCGGTTGTAACAACTCAGCCAACCGAAACAGTGCATCACAACCACCACCTTGCGAAGTCTTTTTTCCCTCTTTCGATATCTACCAGTAACTATCTATGGGAACGGAAAACAGGTGGAAACCTACGCTTTCCTGGATGATGGATCATCGTTCGACACTGCCAGAGGAGGCGATCGCAGCTCAGTTAGGAATCGAAGGAGAACCGGACAACCTTTTGGCTAGGGATGGTGGACCGGAAAGGTTGGCCAAGAGCATGAGAAGTGCTCCAGAAGAGTCGCTTTGGAGATGTCTGGTACTGGCAAGCAGCATACATTCCAACTAAGTAACGTACGGACGGTACGTGAACTAGGGCTTCCCAGTCAGACCTTAAACTACTCTGAACTGTCGAAAGCTTACCCACACCTACAGGGTCTTCCAGTCAACAGTTATATCGATGCAAATCCTGGAATGATCATCGGCATCGAGCACGTGCATTTAATAACCAGCCTGAAGATACGCGAAGGTGGAAGGAGTGATCCAGTGGCAACAAAAACTCGCCTTGGCTGGTGCATCTACGGAAGGAATTCGGGTAACAAAGGATCTGTTGAACAGCTGAACTCCACGTCTGTCAAGATATGAGTAACATTGACTTATACGATTCCATGAAGAAGTTTTTTGCCGTCGAAGAAGCTGTAGTAACAACGCTGATAGAGTCAGAAGAAGATAAGCGAGCGCGCAGTATTTTGGAAGCAACAACTGTACGTCGAGGATCTAGAATAGAGTCCGGTTTGCTATGGCGCAATGACAATATTCACTTCCCAGAGAGCTACAAGATGGCAATGAGTAGACTTCAAGGACTAGAGAAGCGTCTGTCTAGGGATGCAGAACTTCGCAGAAGGGTGAACGAGCAGATTGACAATTATGAACAAAAACATTACATCAGTAAAGCATCACAAGAAGAGGTAGCCGATTGATGCCTGACCGTGTCTGGTATCTACCTCTGGGAGTAGTGATCAATCCCAAGAAACCGAATAAAATTCGGATGGTCTGGGATGCGGCTGCGAAGGCTGGTGGAGTCTGTTTCAATGACATGCTGCTTAAAGGTCCGGATCTTCTCGTGTCCCTAATGGAGGTTCTACTGCGCTTCAGACAAGGCAAAGTCGCCGTTTGTTCAGATATACGGGAAATGTTCCTGCAAATCCTCATCCGCGACGAAGATAGATGGTCGCAATGCTTCCTGTGGAGGACTAGTCCTGAGAAAGAGCTACAAATCTACGTGATCAATGTTGCGATGTTTGGTGCTACGAGCTCTCCATGCACAGCGCAGTTTGTGAAAAACTGGAATGCGTTAGACTACAGTAAACAGTATCCAAGGGCAGTAGAAGCAGTAACCAAGAATCACTACGTAGATGACTTCCTGGACAGCGTCAATTCAGTGGGCGAAGCAGTAGAACTCGTGAAAGAAGTTAAAGAAATCCATGCAGCCGCAGGATTCCAATTTGGAAAAATATTCTCCAACGAGCAGGAAGTGCTAGACAGAATTGGAGAATCGAGTTCGACGATCAGTAAGTTACTACCCCTGGACAAAGACCGAACATATGAACGAGTCCTGGGTGTGATGTGGATTCCATCAGAAGACGCATTCACATTCAACCAGCAAGGAGTTGAAGAGGTTCTGGATACCGAATGTACGATTCCGACAAAGCGTCAGGTTCTGCGGATTGTCATGAAATTGTACGATCCCTTAGGATTCGTCGCGCATTTTGTTGTGCAGGGAAAAATAATGATGCAGGAGATTTGGCGCACTGGCACGGGCTGGGACGAACCGATAGCGGAGCCGTTACACGACCTATGGACTCGGTGGATTGAGCAGTATCGAAAGATCAACGATGTGAAAGTTCCTCGCTGTTTCTTCAAATCCGTCTGGCCCCAGCAGGTCAGCGAAATCCAGATCCATGTATTCACGGACGCAAGTGTGTCAGCTTGCGCGTGTGTTGTCTATTTAAGGATGACCGTTGACGGAGAGAGTCGGTGCTCATTGATAGCTGCGAAGACGAAAGTTGCGCCGCTTCGGACGCTCTCTATCCCACGTTTGGAGCTACAGGCTGCCATGATGGGATCCCGTCTACTACAGAATATCTGCTCAGCTCTTACCATCAAAATTCACAGCCGCTTCCTTTGGACAGATTCAGCAACAGTTCTAGCCTGGCTTCGTTCGGATAGCCGACGATACCACCAGTTCGTTTCATTCCGTGTTGGCGAAATTCTGTCTCTTACCAGTGTAGATGAATGGCGCTATGTACGCTCGCGAGAAAACGTTGCGGACGATGCCACAAAATGGAACGCGGGGCCATCATTTGATCCTGACTGCCGTTGGTATCAGGGACCAGCATTTCTACAAGATCCCGAGAGTCAGTGGCCCGCGGAAAGTGGAAGAGACATAATGGAAACAGAGGCGACGAATGAAGAAATTCGCATGGTTACCGTACATCAAGCGGCAGAGGAAGTGGTAGACGTGCACCGTTTCTCAAACTGGAACAGGCTACTACGTACGATGGCGTATGTTCACCGAGCGGTAGCAGTGTGGAAACATACAGCAAGTGAAACAAGATTGTTAAAAATACTGAGTCAGAGTGAGTTTACAAAAGCAGAGGAAACACTTTGGCGTCAGACTCAAGCACAAATGTATGCTGAAGAAATTCATCTGTTGGGCAAAGGACATAGTTTGTCAAAAGGTAGTTCAATCCGTGCGTTGTCCCCTTTCTTGGATGAAACCGGAATCTTACGGGTCGGAGGCAGAATCGAGAATGCTCCTAACATATCATTCGAAGCAAAACACCCAGTCATTCTGCCAAGGAACAACCGAATCACCTTTCTCGTTGTGCTTAGCTTTCATCAGCGATTTCTTCACGCCAACAGCGAGACAGTTTGTAACGAGCTACGGCAACAGTTCTACATTCCGAGAATGCGAACGGTAGTACGAAGTGTGTGTCGCAGCTGTCAGTATTGCAAAATTAGGAAAGCAGCTCCGGCCCCACCATTGATGGGGCCGCTTCCAAAGGTGCGTTTGACTCCGTTCATTCGTCCATTTACGTACGTAGGAGTGGACTATCTTGGTCACTTTGAAGTGAAAGTCGGTCGCAGCATAGTAAAACGGTGGATATGTCTGTTTACCTGTCTCACAGTAAGAGCAGTCCATTTGGAGCTTGCGCACAGTCTGTCAACGAAGTCTTGCGTGATGGCATTTCGACGGTTTGTCAATCGTCGAGGAGCTCCATTCGAGGTCTTTTCCGATAACGGCACCAACTTTGTGGGAGCCAGGCGTCAACTTTCCGAAGAGATGCAGAAAATCCAAGAAATTAATGCGGATTGCGCAGCTACGTTCACAAACGCCCGGACACAATGGCATTTCAACGTTCCTGCAGCTCCACACATGGGAGGACCATGGGAACGGATGGTGAAATCCGTTAAAATGGCGATGGCAGCGATATCGGACAGCCCACATCATCCTAGCGACGAGGTTCTGGAAACGGTAATGCTGGAGGCAGAGGGGATTGTCAACTGTCGTCCGCTCACTTACGTTCCTCTGGAAGCAGCTGACCAAGAAGCGCTTACTCCAAATCACTTCTTGCTGTACGGGTCGAGCGGAATCAAGCAGCCAACAGTTACAGTGGATCAGTCAGTCATTCTTCGAGATAGTTGGGCAATAGCAAGGAATATTGTGGACGAGTTCTGGCGAAGATGGGTGTTAGAGTATATACCGATGTTGACCAGAAGAACGAAGTGGTTCGAGAAAGTGAAGCCGTTGCAGCCTGGCGACTTAGTCGTGATCATCGATGAGAATACACGTAACAGTTGGGAACGAGGACGAATTCTGGAGGTCTTTCCGGACAAATCAGGTCAAGTGCGACGTGCAGTGGTTCAGACAGCGCGTGGAGTATTCGCCAGACCCGCAGTTAAGCTGGCAGTTCTTGATGTTATAGGAGACAAAAGGAAGCCGGAGGAAGTGGCTCGGGAAACGGAAGTAGTTCACGAGTCGGAGGATGTTACCGGCAACACTGTTAGTGTCGAATCGGCGGTGAAACCACTGTCGGTTCCCTCGCAACTGAGCGGGTTTCGCTGAGTGCAATGACAGTTCGAGAAGTAGAAGCACAGTTTATTATTGTATTGAAGTTATACGCAAGTGAATAAATAAAAGAGCTCCAGAAAGTTAAATTTGGATTATTGGAGTAAGTGTAGTTAACTATATGTTTCAATTATTATACTAAATTACAACTTGATAGTTACGTTTAGTGATCAAACCCATCAGTTCGGCAACAGTCAGAACCAGACTGTTACAGTAGAGACGAGTAGGTTGAGGTAGGTTTAGCTAGCAATAATTACTTACCAATTATACAGTTCATAACCTGAAATTAAAATGAAATGTAATTACCTATAGATTGTACGCTCCACGCATCCCCGGTTACCGACACACCTGAAAAGAATAGGAAAACACTGAAATTGTAAGAAACATATACCTACCTTGAACTGTGCTATCTAAAATAAAAAACATTAAATTTCAGCTTGAAAGCTGCTAAGTCTGCAACTAAAGAACGGTGTTTGTTCTGACATTCGGCCTACCAAATCCAAACAAAAACAACCTCTTAAAAATTTTAAGTGGCAAACAAGTCAGTAAATTTGTGATGATTTGGTGATTTTATTGGAATAATTATTTGGTCTTTCATACGGAAAACTGTGGAAACTCTAACTCTAAGCTACCTTATGGCCAACATGACAGGTAACGTGGTATCTGATCAACTAACTTGATATTTAGATCATTTGAAAAAAACTCAGCTAAACTTTGTGGCGATTTTCGTTGATGGTATACTCATAAATAAATAGTCAACCCACGATCCAACCAGGTGCCAAGTATAGCAGAAAATATATTGTATTGTTTAATTAAAGTGATTTTTTATTGCTTTACTAGCTTGACTTCGAGTCTCCCGGGCTGGTTCACTAAAATGTAATAATATTACTCTATAAGTCGGTGGACAAAAGTCACAAATGATATACAAAGTCAACGCTAATTTACAAATGCGTTAATAGTCTTTGCTGATATTTCGCTGTTTGTAATTTTGCTAGAATAACTAAAAACTATTTCCACTTAAAGTGATTACTGATTGCAATGTTTTGCGGAAATGATGAGGAGAGGCAAAGGAGAATGGTGTTTGTTCATCTTTAAGTTTTCATTTATGATCTTCGAACCCTTTGACGTTTCAAGCTTAGTGCAATGACCCGCTTCTAACGGTTTCTGAATTATAATCTTATGTCCACATAGAGAGCACCTAGAAATTTTCAAGTAAATGTGTGTAATCTTTGGTTTTCAGGTCCTTTTCTTTGGGTAATAAGCAGCATTCGAAATCATGCCCAAATCATCACTAACGACAACTTGTGTGCGGTTATTGATCAACAGCAGCTTAGCAGTGGACAAAAGTCCTTCATGATGTTAGGAAAAGTGTCGATATAGATACTCCAAGTAGATCAACTGTAGTACAGTGTCTCCCAACAATTCCAACTGTTCGATCCCAGAAATTGGTAAAACCGTTGGATCTATCTTTGAATACCTATTCAACAAGTGGATATGGTTGAAATTGACGCCAACCGGGTAAGCGTTTCAAGCATCTCAAATGCTTCATGGCCACCCAGAGGCACATACTCCTGTAGCAGTGTGATGGATATAACCAAATGGTATGTAAACTGGTATCTTCGTGGCATAATGCGTAGGCGAATCCACCATTTTTTTCTGCATCCGTCTACGGAAGGGCTTTCATCAAGGCTTCGAATCAGTTGAAGAATGCTTAAAAAAGTTGTAGCCCATAGAGTGTACAACATAAACTCCTCCAGATATAGTGTTTTAGCCAGTACAAGGTGATGATCGCAACGGTATGTTGCCAGGTCACCTATAGTTAAGAATTGAAGATAATTCGTCAGTAAGTTTTAGAGTTTGGCATTATCACACGATCATATTAATTTAATTCAAAATATCACAAAGCATCCCAACTGAAACAAACATAAATCTTTTGATACCATACAAAAAAATAAAATAAAATAAATACACAACATTGATGTCAATACGATTTCTGCAGGCGAGATCCTAAATTCTCAGTTGGTTTCGAAACGTTTCATATTTAGCTTGTTTTTCCGCACTTAGAGTGGATCCGAAACATTCATTTTACGATTAAATGTTTAAAAACTAAACTAAACAAAAGATGACGTTTCCTTCAACCGGGTTGCCATTTATTTGTTTGGAAATAGATCAAAGTAAGTAGATCGGCGGTGAAAACTTCCTTATTTTGATCTAATATTAGAAGATCTAAACTTTTGAAACGGATCAATTTTAGATCAGAATATCCATCAGGATTGCAGATGCCCTAAGACATGCAAAATACAATATTTCCCTCATAAATCGCTCCGCCATCATCGCCACGAAAAGAAGCCATAATATTTGAATGTTCCCCAAAGTGTAACGTTCATAACACACACACTGCGTCATAACGCCACCCAGTGCTGACGGTTCGTGCACTGCTGTTATCAAAATCACCCATGTCTCTCCTCCCTTCCCTTACTGTGAAGGACATAAACATTGAACCTAATTTTTTTTCGACTCTCGATTGTGTATTCGATTACCGGCGGTGGCTCGAAGGAGAGAAAAATCGATAAGACTTGTTACAGTACCAAAAAGACTTCAGTTCCGTTTCGGGAACGACCCAGTGACTTGTGATACTCTCAGTATGGTTCCTAGTGAGTAAAGCAAGCTAAACTACCTATGAGAAACCGCTAATTCCTTCTCTTTTTTTTATTAGGACCCCTATTTTCCATTCTGTTTTACTTATGCATCCTTAAACCCGTGCTCTCCGTGGAAGGTCACCGATCAGCATGTTTTTCGCGTGATTTCTTCCTATCCTACCATAGATGCAACGACCAACCGGAACAACTCGAATCAATCGTAGAACCGCACACCTTCATCCTGTATGATGTGAATCCATCCGAAGGGTTCAACCTCCGACGAGACGTGTACATACGGCTGACCGTGTTCCTGCGCTCGCTACAAACGCACCCCGGATACGAAAACAGCAAACTAGTCCTACCTCCATGGTCCGAGCTGTTCCATTGGCGTTCCGGGTATCTCAATCAAATGCATCTGCCATGGGGACACTTTTTCGATCTGGAATCGATGCGAAGCTACGCGGATGTTATGGAAACATGGGAGTTCTTTGACGAGTATAGAAAACTAGCCAAGCCGGAGAGCCGAAGCGACGTCGTTGTTGATGAATTCTATAAGCTGAGTCACTTCGACGATATGTTTGAGAATGGAGTTTTTGTGGATAAATTCGAGCAGACGGTTTGCAAGAAGGAAACTGATTCAACGGTGACTGCTGTTTCCGGTGTGATGGGGTTTAGAAACGTTACTATAGATGAGATAATGTGTGTGAAATTCCAAGGATCAGCCTCGCTGCTTTATTCCTTGTTGGAGAAATTTAAAACAAAAAAGAGGCACAGCCTTAGAGTTGTGTTCCTGGCAAGGGCAGAAACGGTTTTGCATGACTATTGGGGTAATGTGGACTACTGGGAAGCTAGACGATCAATGCGGTTCAACCGGGATCTAGTAAAGATAGCGAACATGTTCCGGTTGGATTATTTCAATTCGACTAACGAATGGGATCGAGTTCAACGACCGGCAAGTTGGACCGAGGAGAAACCGTACCGGAAGTCAAAGGGTGGAGACTATCTATGCGCTCATATGCGGCGAGCAGATTTCCTATACGGGAGAGAGAAGACAACTCCGACGCTGCATTCGGCCGCTGTGCAAATTAAACGAAAGCTGCTGGAACTGGGTCTACGAAAGGTGTTTGTATCGTCCGATTGTTCCAAGTCGGAGTTTCACGATCTGAAGAACTATCTGAAACGGTTCAAGGTGGTCCGATATAGTCCGGAGAGTCGGGACGAAATGAACCGTTTGAAGGATGGAGGAGTGGCCGTTATAGATCAGATTGTTTGTTCACACGCGCGGTATTTTATCGGAACGTATGAATCGACGTTCACTTACAGGATCTATGAGGAAAGGGAAATTTTGGGTTTTGCCAAGGACTTAACCTTCAATACATTCTGCAAGGATGAGGAAGCTTCAAACTGCGAGAAGAATGCAATTTGGCCAATCCAGTATGCGTGATATTGAGCGAATAGTTTCCGATGCTCGGAATTGGAGTGAGATTCTAATGTGATGCCATATAAACTATGTATGCTAGTTACTATTCGTAGGCATAATGGGAACCCAACTGAACAATCAAACAACCTCAACTGTCCTCTCTTAGACTGTCAACCAATTAGAAGTTATGTGTAAAATTTAGTCGTGCTTAAAATATACCTAAGATTATGAACGATTCGCATCGAAATAGAAGAATTATTCCTTGGAAACGTGAAAGCCTTGCAGATTTTTATTTCGCTTGTCGGAGACCTGTATGTAGTTCAGGATCATTACCTGACTTACACCGGGTTTGAAACGGGAGGATTATTCATCTCCAATTTAAAGCACTTCAACAACTTTTCGGATGTTTTGAACTTGGGTGACATTTGTCTTTGGCCTAATAGTTCTGGATGTTTCCTACTTTGCGAAGGTCAACTCAACCATACTGAGTGTTCGAAATCACGGAACAACAAGACGAATGTTAGAACACAAATGGTTTCAATAATATTTCCAGCACATATTTTAGCAAAATAACCACACAAATTTAATAAGAGATTACATTGTTATAATTATCATTAGCAAACCTGTACATTTATCATGACAAAACGGTTGGAGAAAATGATTGACGCGGTCGATCCATATCTTCGTAGCTTGCTGGGTTATTGTCGGCTGTTTCGCTTGTAATAGAGAAGCTTCCTCCTCGGTCAGTTAGTTCGCGGTGCAACAGTAGTAGTGTAAATGGGCGAAGGGCTAAATTGAATATTACGAAAATAGCCGAAATAATTCCTCCTCGGCTGGGGAAGAACGAGATTACTCCGATTAAGTCAAAAAAGAAACTCGCAACGTTGATAACGCATGCCTGGAAATAATTAACATATCAGGATTTGTTGCAACTATTTCAAACACTAAGGAAACAACTATTTGAACTGCTTCGGCGGATTCTCGACACTGGATTGCCCAAAATAGGGCGATTATGAAGATGAAGTTATAAAATTGATATGCAGCTGGTAACCAGTAGCTGTTTAGAGCAGATGCTATCAACAAAAAGTGAATAACAGTGACAACCTGGAATAAACAGACGTATTAGCAATAATCCTTATCTATAAAGTGTAAACATTACCTTGACACGTAATTGTGGAGTATTTAGTGCTCTTTGGATATCCATTCTGGGATCGGAATAGCTAGAAATTTACGACGAAAAATGAATCATTGCGGAGCCTAGCGTGGAATCAAGTCGAAACGATTGTTACGAATGAGCACACAAAAACTCCTTTGTTTCGACTTCCAAATTGAGGCCCCAATGACGTTTATATGAACGTCTTTGATAAGGATGGACACGATAAGAAAATAATACTCAAATTTTGGTAAATTTGATTTTAACTACACTGATGGAAAGAACGACACTTCAACCAACAATCAATGTGCAACTACACGGTGTTCAATAAGTTCGGATACACTTTCAAAATTTGTTAAAAAAATGAAAACATGTTTTTTTATATTTTGGATTTATGTTATTGAAAGCTATGTTTACAAGGAACGTTTACAACATTTCTCTTGGAATGACCCCCCCTTTGTACTCCTTAACGAGCTTCAAACGTTTCTCGAACGCGTCGCAGGCGGCACGCACGGACTGCATGGGCATTTCGTCCCAGATTTTGAGAATTACCGTCTTGAAATGATCCAAAGTGCTGACCTTGTATTCGTTCAGCTTCGCCATCATATAGGACCAAACAAAAAAGTCGAGAGGATTCAAGTCCGGGGAGCTGGGAGGCCACAAAGTTTTGTCCAGAAAGTCGGTTAAATTGTCCCGACACCAGGCTTGAACCACATTTGCCGTATGGGCTGGTGCACCGTCCTGCTGGAACACGTAGTGCTCATCGCCGTAGAGGCTTCGGAGACTGGGGGCAACAACCTTTTCCAAAACCTCAGTTTTGTAGTACGCCGCGTTGATTTTGACGTTTTTTTCAATAAACACCAAGGGTAGCTTACCACGTTTGCATACTGCCCCCCAAACCATCACCGACGCGGCACTTTGGAACCGAGGGATGTTTATATTGGATTCAGGAATGCTGTCCCTCGATGGCGCCCACACCCGGTCATTTTGCACATTGTGCGGCTGCTGCAGCACGAACAGTTTCTCGTCCGAAAAAACAAACTCCTGACCAGCGTGCCGAGAGAGGATCCTCTTAGCTCGATCCAACCGCTTTTTGCTGGTAGCCTCCGAAACGCCATGGACCTTACGTTTTTTGTAAGGCCTGAAACCAAGGTCCTTGGTGAGTATGGTGTGAGCGGTTCCAATGGAAACGTTGAGATCTGCAGCCGTTTTCCGGATTGAGCGGTTCTTTTTGCGCCGAATTCGCTCCCTCACGATCTTGATGACCCGTGGCGTCCTCGCTGAACGCGGCCGACCGGATCTCGCACGGTCATTGGTCGAGGACGTCTCCCGGTATCGCCTGATGGTCGTGTAGACAAAGTTCCGCTTGACCCCATGCGATTTCAGCAGCCGGAATATATCGCCGGGTCGCTCACCGTTCAAAAAACGCTTAATTACGAAGTCCCGATACTCTTTCATCGCGCGTAACAAACAAACAACAACTAACAGAATGTCAACACCGCGCACATTCGGTAGCGTATGAATGAAGCTAAAGCTGACACCAATACCAATGCAGAATATGTACATGGCGCATACCTACGCAATGATGAAAACTTGTATTCGAACTTATTGAACACCGTGTAGTGAATTGAAATTGGTTCACTGTTGTAGAACCCCTTGGTCCGAAGAACACCTTGAAGCCAGCACCTAACTATACATATTTGCGCCTTTGTTTTGATTTACTGTGTTATTTTGACAGAATATTTGAGAGTGTGTTCGTGTGAGTTCATTATGAGGGGCGTATTATTAAGCTTGGGACTGAGCTTGGGACCACGGTCTAATTACGGACCTCGGACTGACAATTTATTTATGACGCACCTGGTCAAAATTTTCAGTGTATCAAGTTCCATATATACTAGAATATCATTATTAGAGCAGTACTAGAAAATTACAGCATCACGGCATCACTGCTTACAAGTTTGTCGAAACTTCGCCAACACTGTGCATTTGTCAAAAGCAAGTCAGCCGTTTTAGTGTTGATTATAGGCTGTTTGGAAGAAGCGCAAACTGGAAGATCTGGATGCATCGCCGGATGATGGAGGAATTTAAATGAAAGACTTTCTGAACCAGTTCCGAAGAAGGTTAGTAGTCTGATTAGTTGAGACATTACATTTTAGCTCAAATTTAAATAATCATTTTACGAACTTTCAGACAAACAACGCGTTCTTGTCATGTCCACCAGTAGAATCAACCACCACGACCGGCATCCGGATGGAATTGATAACGTTGATGCCTCATGATTGGTCCGAATCGAAGATGGAACGTTGGAAAACGCTGTCTCGAACGAGATCAGCGAAATGAAGTACTGCAATAAGGAAATGCTCTTCGAGGATCGACGCAAGCGAGATTTTTACCTGTGGCCAAAGTTGGAAAAGGATCGTCAGTTAAGTTCCTGGTTGAAAACATTAACACAATAGGGGAGATAAGGGTAACTATTCTGCCGAGTCTTCTAATTAATCACATCTGGCGTAATCAAACAACTTCTGGCCCAAGTTATTGGTGTCCCGAATCGCCATCCAGAAAGTCTACCGTTCGTTGATCGTGTGATCAATTGCACTTATCTGGACAATCGCATACCGGCATTTTCAGATTCTGACTGACTTTAGTGGTCTTTTCAAAGTCTTGCGTTATGACTCAAATGAAAATATTCCCATTTGGGAATATGCAAATTATCAGAGCTCAGCCAAACATCAACAGTTGATCCGGAAGGCCACCAAGAAAAAATATCTGCAAGAGCTTACAAGGAATTGAAAGCACCATGATTTTGACAACTTTGCCGATGTATCCTTATAAATTGGTAATTGGTAATTGGTTATTTTATTCAGTACGATAATCCTGTTAGTTTAACACTTTGTATCAGGGCAAGGAAACTTGTAGTGAAAATATTAATAAAATGTACATTAGGAGCGAACAAAACTTGGAGGCAAATAAAGAAGACCATGAAGTGGTTTTATTTGTTTAGTTAATCCTAATTATTGCTCGTTTGAAAGCATCCGTTCGGTGTTCGTGTTTTGTTGTGATCGGCAATGCGTTCCAGCTGGATACTCCACTAACTAGAACACTTTTGCCGCTGGATGTAGTATGCCGTGGGATGATGAAACCGGCGGAACGTTCCTGACGCCCGTGTTGTAGGTGCTGCATGAGGTAACCAGGTAGTGACTTCTCATGTGCCTGCTTCATGAAACAGCAGATTCGAAGCTGGTAGTTTGCTGGCAGATCATGCCCAAGAATGGAGTTCCTCACTGTAGCTGTTGTGTCGCGTCGGCGAAGGTTGTGCACAAATCGACATGCTGATTTAAAACAGCGGTGCAGCTGCAACCGGAGAGCAGCAGACAGTCCGGGGTAGTACACTACGTCGCAATAAGTGAAGAACGGAACTATCACAGCTTGCACCAACTTAAGACGTGTCGGCAGCGATAGAACAGTTGAAAATCGCCGGAATGTTCTGAGGGTACTATAGACCTTAATTACAACGTCGCTCACTTGGTCTGTCCAGCGCAGCTGGCTATCCATGTGTAGTCCGAGGTTTTTAACAGTAATGCTAAGCGGAATCGCAGTGCCACCGAAGATGATAGCTTGTTGTGGGGTAATGGAGCCGTTTTTACTGAAAACAATGGCCTGTGTTTTTCTCGGGTTCGGTACAAGACAGTTCAGTTTGGCCCAGTCCACTACCTCGATTAGATCCTTGTTAATTATACGTACCAGTTGGTCGATTTCGCCAGCGGGGCCAGATAGATAGATTTGGAGGTCGTCTGCATACAGCTGCCACTCACATTTCAGCGTTCTGGGTAAGCTATTCATGTAGAGACTGAACAATAGCGCGCTGAGACATGACCCCTGCGGTGTACCGTCCGGCGTCTCCCTTTCGGCAGACATGGTGTTTCCTAGGCGGACGATTTGAGAGCGCTCTTTAAGAAATGATGAGATCAGTTTGCATGCGGCACGTGAGAACCTGAATTCATTAAAAAGCTTGTTCTCCAGGGTCCGATGGTTAACACAGTTGAAGGCAAGCGAGAAGTCTACCAACACCATGACTGTGCAGCGGTCGTCATCAAAGTTGCTGTAGATATCATGGACAACTTTCGTGAGAGCAGTAGTCGTACTAAAACCTTTTCTATAACCAGATTGGTTGCATGCTAGCAGCGGCGGGTCAGCCTCGCTCAGATGCTCCGTGATTTGGACAAGAAGGATCTTTTCGAGGACTTTGGATATTGCTGGTAGTACGCTGATCGGCCGGAAGTCCTTTGGCTGCGTTGGGTTGATGGACTTCGGTATGGGAGTAATTAATCCTTTTTTCCATACTGAAGGAAACAAGCGTGTATCGATAATTGAGTTAAACAGATGCGTGAGAAAAGGTAGGATGAATGGGCACAGCAGTTTGATAAAGGAAATGGGTATCTCGTCTGAGCCTGTAGCGTTAGTTTGTATTTCGTATATTTTTCGGCAGACTTCGTTGACGTCAGTATGCCGAAAACTGAAGTCAGCAGCTCCGCGGTCTTCTTCCGTCCTATGATGGGGTTCAGAAGGAGGGGTTCGTTGAATTACGTGAGACTGTTGTCTGTGACCTTCGGCGAAAAACTGGTTGAGGCTTTCTGCATCAGTTCCATCGGATGGGGTGTTATTCTTCGGGTTGTTGTGGATGCCGTCTCTTCTCAGGTTGTTCCAGAGCTTTTTGGCGGGCAGATCTGAGTTGAAGTGTCTGTCGGCGTAGCGTTTTTTCGCTGCAGAAATCAATGTGCTAGCTCTATCCCTATTCCTAGTATATTCCTGCCACTGCACGTCGTCGCGAGCTCTGTTTGGGTTACGCCTGTAGAGAGCAAATGCGAGATCTCTCAAAGTCACAGCTTGTTTGATTTCAGCAGTGATCCATGGTGTGAGTTGTTCGTGGACGATGATGGTCTTCTCTGGAGCATACTGTTGCAATAGGCTTTTCAACTCTTCGTTCAGCAAGTTCGTTTTGGTGTTTACATCCGTAGCTTCGTAGAATGGTTGCATATCTTTAGTCTGTAGAGACGCTTGTAGCTGTAGAGGGTCAATGCCACGTATATTCCTCACTCGAATGGTTTGCGCAATAGGTTTGTGGACTTTAATGTTGGCAAGAAGATAGATTATCTCGTGATCTGAAATTGTGCTCGCAGCAGATGTTTTTGACTTGATCACGGTACCTGGTGAGTCTGTGATAAGAAGGTCGATTGTAGTGACACTGCTTTCGGTGATACGAGTGGGTCCTGTCGGTAAGACAGTCAAGTTGAAGGCCGAATTGATTTGCCGAAGTGCATACACATTTGCAGATGGTTGAGGTGCGGTGACGTTCACATTGAAATCTCCCACAATATACGTCCTGTCGAAATCATGTTCCAACAAATCAAGAAGAAGCTTCTCGTAGCAATTGCTGAAATTCGGGTTCGAGCAGGAGGGATTGTATACTACAACGACACAGATGTTAAGGTCGTTCACCTTGGCTTGCACTGCAAGAAACTCGAAACGTGAGGCAATTGGTGCTACCGGATCATGTGTAGATTTCATCAAGGGAATGGCTTTAATTCCTTTTTGGACATACATCCCTACACCACCGCATGTTTTCGTTCCGCGTCCGCGACCGGATGGTAGTGTGTGTTTGATGAAGTTATAACCGGGAACACGGATGGGGCCGACCGGCGAAGAAGGCTTTAGCTTGGTTTCTGTCACTGCGAAGAAATGGTATTGATTTTTGTCCATAATAAGTTTGGTACCGTCGATGTGGTGTTCAAGACCCCTGATGTTCAGGTGGCCAATCCGTAAGTTAGAGAAATTGTTTGACATTGCGCCGAGTGTTATAATTAACTTGTAGTAGATTTTCTTGTTTGTCGTTGTAAGTCGTTTGTCCTTTGTCGTCAGCTCGAGGAGGTTTACAGTTGAGAAATTGCGGAGGAATTCGTTGATACAGCATCGAAGAAAACGGATGATTCATCTGGATGACTCGTACGGTGTGTTAGCTGTAGCAGGTGATCCGTGTCACGAACGGCAGTATACCGCTTTTGGTCGAGAAGGCGAACCGAGATGTTACCATTTCTGACAAATACAGACTCGATGAGTTTCTTTTGTTTTAGTCGAATCGCGAGGTTACGTATGCGAAACGCGTCGATGGAGAGAACTTCATTGAACGTGAACCGGTATTCCAACGGTAGGTTGCTCTGCAGAACGGATAGTTTAACTTCCTTAAATCGCTCAAAATATCTTTGCATTACTGCGTCCTTGGTCCTCTTTTCGTCGAAAACGACGATGATGGTCGGTGACAGGGAGCGATCCGTCCATTTGGAGGGTTTAATTGGTAGACGGAAGCAGCTGGTAACATGTTGGATAGCATTATCTATACCTAGGAAAACTAGAGTGCTCTCGATTAGTTTCCGAACATTTTCGCCTTGGCGGAAAGGGATTTTATTGACTGCAATCCTAAAGCTATTGACGGCCTGCGAACAGGTACTTGCCAATTTGGCACCTGACTCTATCGTTTCTAGTTTCTTCGTTAAGTTGTTTACCAGCTTATTTTGAGCTACGTTACGTTCGTCCTGGCGTGCACTTTCGTTGATTTGGCAACGTATCCGGTCGAGCTGTTTTTTGCTAGCGGTCCTGGATTCTACGAGTTCGGCTTTTAGCTTGGACATTTCGGTGGTGATTTCCTCGATTTTGGGTGTAACTGCATGGATCTCGGCATCAGTGGCAGCAGCAGTTACTGTGCTTGGTTGGGACTGAGGTTTCGACTGACCCATAATTGATACGTTGCGGATGCGTTGACGTAAATTTGACAGAAACCCTATGGAACAACTGTCAAATTCATGCAAACGCATCCGCAACGTATCAATGGTGGGCAAGCCATGGCAAGGTGATGTTGATGAAAAACTAAAGGAGCTGCTATAGGAGGAAGAGCAAGAGGCAGTGGTGAAAGAAGAACGCAAGGCAATTGAAGAAACTCACAAGCGAATGAAGAAGGACGGGGTAGAAAAGTTGAAGAAAGTGGCTCAAGCAAAAAACCTGGTAAAGATATCGCCACAGAGGAAAAGAAGCAAAAGGAAGTTTGAAGGCGAAAAAGAAGGGTAAGAATAAGCAGGGTATCGGCGATAGTGATTTTCAATGTAAAATAATAAAACTTATTCATCGAAAACAATCATTGTTTTGCAACACAATCAGTAAAAAAAGAAATCTGTTTCAGCTTCCTACGGCACAGGCAGTCAGTTTATTGAAAATCATGTACGTTGTACTCTTGGATGAATAATACATTTCAATACTTCTTTTGTTAATGACCATGCTTTTACCCAGCTTCGAGTCCATGTCAACCTTTTAATTGCGCTGTTTAAACAGCTCCTTTGTGATGGGTTCGGCATCTGAAAATTATCCCTGGAGACCATACATTTATCCACAAAAAATTTCACAATATATACCTACCATCTTCGAAAATTGTTGATCGTTTTCCAAGCAGTCGCTCCTGAGCCAATTTTTCTAATTGGTATTCCGGGATGAATCGTGTGAACTTCATTGATGATTCCGGTAACATGTTTATCAGCTCGATCACTTCACGGGAAATCTGTTGTCGGAAGTCATTTTCTGGGCTCTCGGGAATGTAACGCAAGTGACTGAAGAGGTATCATCGTTATGCTTGGTCGAATTGATTTCATGGTCCAACCAGGTCAATACCTTGATACCAAAGCTGTAGTTCGTGATCTCTAACGAAGTACCTCTCTCGTTCATAACAATTTTTATGGAAAGTTCGTTCTGTTCACTGTGATGTCATCCTTATGGGTCTTCAGCAAAGAATACATCACCGACGGCAATTGGCTGATGCTCATCATCATATTTGTCAGGTGTTCGATCTCTTGTTCTGCCCATCCTTTCTCCTACTCACGATTGTAGTGATAAATGCAGTACGGTACACTATGTTGAGACGATTACAACAACAGATTACTATGCAAGTTATTAATCACGTCCGGCTGCAAGTTGATCTTCTTCTCTTCATTCCTAACTAGGGTAATGGAGTAAACATCCGACATGCGGTTCAAATCCAGGACGCTAATTGAAGTTTTGAAACGCGATTGGAATTATTCACGGAATTTACTTATCGGCCGACGGTAGAAGAGGACATCTATGAGGAGATCCGCCACTTGGGAGAGCAGTGCGACGATTCAGCCGATGATGGATCTTTATAAATGGAACGATCATACCGGTATTGCATCTGAAAAAAGAATGTACGATTAATAACCAGACAATGTAAACTCATGAAGAATCTTACGTTTATTATACTATCTGTGAACGCACAATCGGTTACTGACCAAGATAGAAAAAAATAGCTTCCCGGCCTGTTACAAACATTGCACTGGCATTCGGAATGGTCAGCACCCAGAATGTGAAGCACCGAATCTGGATCCCAATGCTTGAGCAAAATCCTTGGATTTGTGCGATTCCGAAAATGGATTGGCCAACATGGTTAATCGATGCTTTTCCTTCTGCTGTTCATCACGGGTTTTGACTTTCCTTTTGTTCCGTCTTTTGATTGATCGTCACTTGGCCACTTACCTGAGGTTGATAAAAAGCAATCAGCGAGACGGACCAAATTGGTCTTAGCCGTCTGCGAAGACAATCACAAAGAAAAAAAAAGCAATCATATTTACTAACCAATGTTTGTAAATAAAATCAGCTGACATCATAACTTACATGTACACTTAAACACGTCTACGTAATATCGAAAATAACCTAGTACACATGGCACTTTGACAGTACTAGAAGTGATCCATAATTTTTTGAATGCTTCTTCGGCACAACTACGTCCTTCCCTTTGAGTCCATGGTTTGATTACACTAGTCGGCAGTGTTTCACTCCCTTCAAGTATATATGTTGAATTTTATAGATTTCGCCACGCTGAATTCAAATATGGGCTCAGAAATGCTGTAACACGTCCAGTTTTTGAGAAAAATGTGATTAAAATTCACAAAAACACGTATTTCCGTAGTAATATGATCTACCTCATCAACAACCAGAATATTTCAGTCAGTCAGTCAGTCAGTCATGTAGTTGAAATTTTCTCTATATTTTTCAACTTAAATTCACTTTGTTTTCTTTTTCCTTTTATAGTTCTCCAAAGGTGTTTGCCTCTGTAGCATCCAGCAGTAGTCCGCCAGTATCGCTAGGCTCCATTTGCCAGCAAAGTTCGTTTCAGTCTGTGCGATATCTTGATGAAATCGTTCTCCATGTTCATCTGAGACGGCTCCCATATTCGCTGGGAAGAAGTCCAGATGAGAATGCAAAAGTGCAATTTAAGTGACATATTACATCCCAGTGCAGCATACAAATCAACCAGCTCTTGAACGATGTGTACATAATCCGGAGACTTTTCATTTCCCAAGAAGTGACCACAAACCTTTTGGAACGCATTCCATGCTCGTAACTCTGTCGCGTTAAGAGTTTGCTGAAAATTGTCGTCTTTAAGGAGTTTCCTAAATTGAGGGCCAACAAATACTCCTTCTTTCACCTTGGCTTCGCTCAATCTCGGAAACTTTTTCCTCAAAAAACAATATGATTCTCCTGGAATATCCAGCTTTTTGACAAATTTTTTGATCAACCCAAGCTTAATATGTAGCGGAGGTAGTAAAATGTTGTCCCTGTCGACAAGAGGCAGATTTGACACATTTTTCTTCCCAGGTACCATCTCGGTACGTGCTGGCCAATGCTGCTGGTGGTAATGTTTATCCCTCGCACGACTGTCCCATTCGCAGAGGAAACAACAATGCTTTGTGTAGCCTCCTTGAAGCCCAGTCATCAATGCCACTACTTCAAGGTCTGCACAGAGAATCCACTAGTGCTCCGAGTAATTAATTTTTTCCAGAAGTGTTTTAATGTTCTCATAAGTTTCCTGCAAATGCAACTGGCACTGAAGAATACTTATTTCAATTGTGGAGTAACACTGCCTTCAAGCTTTTGCTTGAAGCGTCGATGAAGAGCCTCCAGTCAGTTGCGTGATACTCTAACTGTAGCTCTTCCATTAAACCTTCGATGTTGTTGCAAAAGACAAGATCACCGTCCATCGAAAAATATTTAATGTTATCTAAATGTCTCTTCCTATAAGATGACACCTTTACATCTTTTTCCAGGACATTCCACTGCTTTAGCCTTGAAGCTAGCAGCTGCGCTTTGGTCTTGGGTAGCTCCAAATCTCGAATCAAATCGTTCAGCTCCTCTTGGGTTATAACATGCGGTTCCTCAGACTCCGAAGGTAAAAAATCTGGATCATCCTGAAAGCTTTTCTCAGATTCGCCTGGTTCCGAATCCAACTTCACCCCCCCACCATTGGAGATATTGGAACTGGCATTGCTTCGGAGTGCAATGTTGGCCTTGATGGGTATTCGATATTTATCGCCTTAAAGCTTTGGAAAATCCATGAATGAATGCACGGTTTGGTTTCCCACAACTTCGTTGACTTCTCACTCGCACTGCTTCGATTCAAATCTTGCAGTAGTGTGCGCAAATTAAACGTCAAAAAGCTCTATAAAATGCCGCATTAAGCTACGTGCTTGAGGATTCTTGCTTTCTTTTTTAACATATCTTTTCCTTATTCTCTCGAGCAATAGTGACTAACAAAGAGTCTTTTGTCTCTGTCTATTCTTTTGTTTTTTGAGTGTTTGCGTGTTTTAATGCTGTCTTGCTCACTCCTATCCTAACTTAAAAATACGGCACTGCTGAATAGAGTATTTAATGAGGCGTTTCTGAAGGGCTCTGTGCAGCTGACTTTTGAATTAATGAATGAACTTTGAAGGTCTTCAGTTCCCAAACTGCTGTAAGAAGCAACATCAATATACTCAATATACTCAAAGAGGCACAGCTAAAGGGATCGTTCATAAATTACGTTATGCTTTGAGAGGGAGGTGGGGGGGGGGGGGGGGGGGTTTTAAAAAAGTGACGACGCATACAAAAATTTTCAAAAATCCATACAAAAAATGTGATAAAGAAAGGAGGGGGTTAAAAATCTGTATTTTTGAGCGACGTAATTAATGGACGGGTCTTGATTTTCATGAAAACTCGTAATTTTGTGAATGCAAACCCGGTTTATACATCAACCTTACGTGTTACGAAAAATCTGTGGTCACGAATGAATTCAGGGAGGTCCATTTCATAAAATCCAAGCCCAACATTCAAAGGGTGGAGCTGAAATTCATGTTTTCAAAATAGAAAATCTTGATTTTCATGAAAATTCGTAATTTTGTGAATGAAAACCCGGTTTATTTCATCAATCTTACGTGTTGCGAAAAATCTGTGTTCACGAATGGATTCAGGGAGGTCCATTCCATAAAATCCAAGTCCAACTTGCAAAGGGCAGAGCCAATATTCTGGTTGTTGCTTAGGTAGATCATATTACTACGGAAGTACGTGTTTTTGTGAGTTTAAATCACATTTTTCTCAAAAACTGGACGTGTTACAGCATTTCTGAGCCCATATTTGGATTCAGCGTAGCAAAATCTATAAAATCCAACCAGAATGCCGACGGAAGCGAAAAAAGTTCCGATTTTGCCGACTAGTGTTAAACACTATACAACAAACATAAAAAACAAAGAAACAAAAAAAAAAACAACACACAACAACACCCCACCAAAAAATAAAATAAACCCAAAACACCCCCACAAGGATCTTTGAGCATGTGGAGTTTTGTGATTCTAAAGGAATCCCTGGAGGACACCTGAAAGAACTTCATAAAAGCTATAAGGCACTTCTTGAGTTAATTATTAGACAAAATCCCTAGTTATTGGAGGAAATCCATTTAGAATTTTGGCATTAGTTTTTTAATTTTACTGTATTTAATTATTACAAAGTAAAAAATTACTCAAAGACACTTTGTACATTTTTTTTTTAAAACTTGTAAGGGATGTCTGCAAGGAATCTCACACATAGTTCTCCAAAATATACATCAATTATTTTATCAAGTATTCCGCCGGAGAAGTGTTTGTTGAAATTTCCTCCAAGAGATTGCTTGAGAGTTATTTCGAACGTTGATTTTCAATTCTATAGCACCGATTACGAAACATGTCTTGTAGGCATTGGAACAGAAGGAGCATTGGTAATGATGGGTTCTGACCGATCCGTCAAGAAGCTGCTGAAACAGGAATATATTGATTTTATAATTATCAAATGTACTGGATCCTTTTGCAAGCAACGCATGCAAAAAGCTACCACTGCACCTGGAACAGTTGATCCGATCAGACACGATCCATGGAAATACAGATGATACAAAGCATCTTGAGATTGGATCCTTGGACAGTTCTCCATCCATCTGCCATACAACTTCAAGAGCGCATAGCTTCAGGCACAACAATTTTTTCTCCACCAGCTTGATTTTGATCGTCTTAGAATTGTCAAAACAAACATTTGCCTTCTTAGCCACACGGAGAAACCAAAGTACTCAAAATCAAGTGTGATAGTACTCAAAACTAAGTACTCTGATAGGACTACTATTTTGGATATAATTTTGTTCTCACTGGTAGGTAGTTTTAACTCAATCTTGAAGTTAAATTGAAAAAGTCAATTTTACACAGTGCTACGTATTTTAGGAGTACTAAGTTTTCAGTATACGTGCGAGGCGATTTTCGTGAAACTATACAAATCCAAGTGATGGGCTATCACTTGGCTTTGGGTGAAAATTTGTGATTAATTTAAAAAAAAATTGTGATTTAATTAACAACGGTGCTGTTAGGCGAAAAAGTTTGTTTTTTTATGCGTACCGTGTCTAGTGTCCGTTTTAAAATTTAACGCGACCGAGGTGGCAGAAGTTATATGGAGCAATTAAAGAAAAAAATTGACGCGGAAAGCTCCAAAAAATTAACCGGTTAGTATACTTATACATAACTATTCCACTTATTTGATTGCATTTTTCAGTTTTCTTTTAAATAAATTCCAAAAACATTTCCTGTCGCATAATCGTCTCAACGCTATGGAATACTAAATCAAAAGTTCTTCCGGATTTGAACCCTCCTAATGGTTTATTGCATTCTTCTGTACCAATTGAAGTTGTTCCATGGCAAAACTATCAGTGAAAATCCAGTATTTCATGAAGATCTGCGTCACTTCGATGTGCTGTGTCACTTCCTGAAAAGAAGGCCAGAAGTTTCTTTCGGGAATTTTTTTCTTGATCATTTATTGGAGTCCACGTCATGCCATGTCCCAAGAAAAGCGATGCTTGACAAACGAAAAGTATTTGTTTTAACATTAACTTTCAGTAGATTCTATCAAATTGCTAATCGAATGTTTCAATGTACCCGTGAATTTCGTCAATAAATCAAATACTTTTGGTTTTATTTGAATTTATAGTTTACTTTTATTGAATTTGGTGAAAGAAAGTTCACTAAAGCACAATAATATTTAAAAAAAAAAACAATTTTGGATTATTTTTACTACCGTTTCGCTGTTGTTAAAACAGTTAATTTCACTCAGCATTGAGTCTTTTCGAAATACTCAAAATTGGATACTTTGTAAATAGCTCAATTATGACTGGTTAACTTTGCTGTCAACATGGGTGAAAATGACTTAATTTTGGGTTGTTTGGTATCTCTGTGCACTGCACAACTCAACAGCTCACCGTAATCCACCTTACGATGGCCTGATGAGTTGCATGATGGTTGCATGTGAGCTTTTATTGAGTAGCGTGACATCGCTGTGACATCGACAGGCAAACTCATAAAAAAAAACGATTGATGAGAAAAACAACAGCTCTTAGGTGTGCAGAGAAAAGAATGTCTGCGACATTAAACGTCTTTGATGACACGATTAATGAAAGTAGGTTCAACAGGCAATTTTAAGAGAGTTCATTTTTCAATTCAGTCATTTGGTTGATTTGGAGAACAGTACAGTGTAAAGTTCATATTGTTCTCTTATAGAATTTACTATATTTGATCAAAGGAAATGGGATCATCCTTGAGAGAAAAAAAAAACTACCTGAAATTTCAAACATAAGATACCAAAGAAGTATCTTGCACCAACAATTCAAACCCATCCCTACATGGTTCAAATTTGAAAGATCGCAAATTAGTCCCACCGGGACCATTACAAACAACTAAACAAACTTACCGCAACAATATGGTGGAATGAGCGAAAGAAAAAAAACCACATCCCTTTCAAGGGCTAAAACGTTGCAAAAAATACTTCCCTCTCTAAACGACGGAGCATCATAAGCAACATAAGCAACATAAGCACACATTCTGCAATTACGGCCGTGCTGATTCCGCAGGGACTGATTTCATGCTAGAGAGGAATGCTTCAATTTGTTCATCTATTTGTACGATTCGGAAAAACGCATGAAGCTCTAATGGATATTTATGATTTCGTTTGTCTCTCACCATGCTCTAGTGCTAGGAAATGCACGACTCATAAACGGTGAGAACCGGGCAGAATAGTCCTAAGGGGAAACGAGCTGGCGACCGTCATAAATTCTGCGCCCGGCTCGAGTCGAGAGGACGTTCGGCAAGCGGACACTATGCGACGGAAGCCACGGACGGAGTGCAATTTTTGGCTACACAAATTCGGTTTCGGTTGGCTTTGGTTCAAACATTGCGAGGTACCGGTTCTGGCGGGTTTTGATTCATGTTGGATTGGGATTTATAATATTGCGGTAATAAACAGCAGCAGTTGAAGGATACAAACCGCAGCCCTCTTCTTCTGGGGTGAGCGGTTTTCGGAATCGGTGCAGGGCTGATGTTGCTGGTGATAATGTTGCTCGATTTGTAATGAGCCATAAAGCGATGAGGGATCAGTTTTCAAGTTGTTCGGTACAAGGCTCGATGTGCTTCTCGCCTTTTGATGAGTGCGTTTTACGGGTTTTTGGGAAGTTTTTATTACTCCGATGCGTCAGATTCTGTAATTTATTGACAATCTTGTAGCCAACTAATTTATGAATACATCCAACGATGGGAATTAGAAAAGGGATAATCAATTTTAATATTATCCAGTCAAGTGATCTCTTGAGGCATGAACTTTTCACAAAAGTTAATAACTGCTTGAAGCAAGAAACGTTTTAGTAAACAGCCCAATATTAGCCATCTGCACAAACGGAAAATTCCCCATTGTAATCATTTTCCGAACGCATCCCAAGTTCCAGGAAGGGTGGCACCTGAAACAGTAACATGATACAGAATGGGAAAATAATTTCGCATCAAAAGAATAATTCAACTTCATGGCCACTGTATCCCCCAGTCAGATCACAGACATTTTCATTTATCAACACAATGCGGCGATGGTGGAAGTGTTCTGGTGTTTTTAAAATTCACATCGCATCGCTCTTCCTGGGAAAATCGGCGGGTAAAGCTATCACAATGTTTCTGTTGTTCGCCCGAGAAGCAAAACAACATGTCCGTCAAGGGTCAAGGAAAGTGAAAAGCTACTCGGTTCGGTCGGTCATCCGGGACCGAAAATCTCTGACGACGATGAAGCGTCGGATTATGTTGAATCACGGGACCAAGGACGACGGTTACAATGACGAAGTCGTTCTCGGACATGACCTTGCCTTGCCTCAGTGCCACACCCACTACCGCCCGAGTTGGAATAACTTCAATTTCACGCTTCGGTACGCTCCCGTCCTGGATCAATCTTATATTTTACAACGATTCTGGCTACCGCTTTTTTATTGCGCTAAAACTCGAGACTCACACATAACTCACACACTTCCAGCTCGTGCGTCTTGTTTTACGGTCAGTTCCGGAAAGTCTGTCTTTGAAGGGGATCCAATATCGTCAATTTCCTCAGTTTTCAGGTCGGCACATACTGGGGTTCGGGTAAACTCCTAGGACAAGGGAAACTAAACTACGGCCGTTGTCTTCCTTCGGCCCTAGCAGGCACCCTTGGATAATAGGTAATGAATCGCGCTGATTTTGACAGCATCATCAGCATCAGCACAGTGTTATCAGGTTCATGGTGTGCATTTCAATTTCCTTCAGGGTGATAGGGAGCTGTCGACCCTTGTTTCGGAATTTTATCCGATGACGGAAAGCGGGAACCATCGGATCGTGAAATGAACTAAAACCGGTGATGGGGGCATATTTTACGACAGCTCAGCATTTGAAAGTAATTTTTAACTTCTTTGCTAAAAAAAAAGGTTGAAAGTTGATGATTAAAACTCACCCTAATGTCATATACAATGTGCACACTTATGTAGGCTACCATCGTTCGGTAAATTTTGAACTATAAAACTGTTTGGTGAAAGTTTGAAAATCAATGAATAATTTAAAAATTAGTGAGTCCTAAAGAGACGGATGTTCAGATCGCTTGAAATCCTTTTTTTCCGTTCCAAAGCCCTGTGTGTATTATTCATTAGTAACTGATCAGAATTGGACGAAATTAACGGCGACTAGGAGATCCAATTTTTGATCGAAAGCCTTTGGAATCGGAGATAGTGAAAAATCTGCAAACTCACTTTACACACCCAACATGGTGAGAAAAAAGATCCACTGTTATTAGAGCAACCGCACCGGTCGTTGGCATTTGCGCTGCTATTTTAGTTGCGCACAGCACTCTCATTATAACATAGTAGGGCCTGTACTCGAAAAAAATGCACCAGACAAAAGTGTTCGCCAAAAATTTATTTAAAGTCGGATTTTCTTTAAACTTTCAGGGAATGAACTAATACGTATTATGTTTCGTCATAATTACTTTATTCAATTTCCTTTCCATCGCTGAAAGTCCGCACCTTTCCCTTAAGACTCCTCATTACATTTAGTGCAATGGTGGAGCCGACCTTTTTGGACACTTTCATCCATTATTTCTTCAATTCCAGCTCGTTCTTATGCACCTTGGACAATTTTCGAACTTTGGCCTTCATTATGGCCCAAAATATTTCCACCGGACGAATATCTGGTGAATTAGGGGGGTTGGCGGTTTTTTGTACAAAAACAACGTTATTGTCTCTGTACCAATCCAACGTCGATCGCGCGTTATGGCATGATGCCAGGTCCGGCCAAAATAATGTCTCGCCTCCGTGGGACCGCAGGAAAGGCAACAGACGCTTCTGGAGGTACTCGGTGCGGTAAATTTCGCTGTTGATGGTACCCGTTGTGATGTACGGTTTACTTAGTTTACCGCATTGGCATATGGCCTGCCAGAGCAAGTATTATTTGGCGAATTTGTCCACTTTCTTCTTCCATATGTCTTCCGGAACATCAAACCGTGATTTGGCAACGTAAAACTCCAGCCCCGGTATCTGCTTTGCGTCTGCCTTGATGTAGGTTTCGTCACCCATAACCACACACATCGGTTTCGTTAACCACTCTCGATACAGCTTCCTTGCGCGGGATTTGGCCGCCGTGTTTTGTTGATCACGCCGGTTCGGTGCCTTGCGGACCTTGAATACACGAAGCCCAGCTCGTTTCATGGTTTGCTGAACGAACCAGGCGGAACACTTTGCCTTCAGAGCCGCGTCGCGAATCGAAAGGTTCGGATTACACTTGAAATAATCCAACACCTTCCGGGCCTTCACAGGGTCAGCTGTCTTCGATTTTCTTCCACTTTCAGCTCGCCGCTCGGTCGTCTGGGACTCCTTAGACGGTTTTGCCACCCGAGAAACAGTTGTATGGGTGATTCCCAGTTGTCTTCCGATCCATCTCATGGTCGCAGTCGGATTTTCCATGACGACGCGCAAAATTCTCCGGTGATTTTCTTCTTGTTTCGATGACATCTCAATCAGCGCTGCCAATATTTTTTTTTTTTTTTAAACTGGAAGAATGCAAAAAAAACTGGCAAAAACTGGATCCTAAAAAAATCAAGAAATAGCCTACATAATGAAAAACCATTTGTCGCATATTACAATTTATATGTTGTATGTAAGATATATTGTTACAATATGTGGAATTGTTCTGTAATGGTTTTAACTAAAAATTCGTTACACTAACACAGATGGTTACTGTATGCCATATTGTCATTGTAAGATTTCTTTAATTCTGGATTATATCCCAACATTTTGACATAAAATAGAACGAAAATAAAGCGAATACAACTGCCTATTCAGCATAATGTTATTTGGCCTATGCCATATGGTTAAAACTGTATAGAATACTGTTCACTTATACTTATCAACTTTATGGTTATTGTTACAACAATATGGGAAATAGTTATCAATAATATGGGGAATTGTCAATGAATGGTTTTTAATTATGCGTGGAACCACGAAGGACATTTTATTTATTATATAACGCTTGACCTAAATGACGTTTCGATCTTTGAATCTGCTGTGGTATTAAACATGCACCACATTCAACCCACGGCCATTTTTGTTGAGGAATGACACAAAGTTTTCCAAGCTGAAAAAAAGATAATATTTCAAGTAATTTGTTTCCGATAGGTTTTAGAAACTGTTTAAAGCATTCTTAGTGTTATTTTAAAATCAGACTTAATGTGTTTATGTGTTAACAAATAAAACCTCAACCAAGACTATAATTGAATTTAAAATACAATGTATATTTATATGTTCGCCTGGTCAAAATATAAACATTACAAATATAACTTAACCCAAATAACAATAACATATATTCACTGTTCTTTGGCTTTTATGTGTTGATTTATTTTAAGTTTTCCTCATTTTTCCTGATTGAAAGTAACCAAATTTTTGGTTGCCAAAATTCCCTTCATCATGTTTGTCTCAAAACTGTTTCAAATTTAAGTTTTGTTTATATTGTAAACGAAAAAAAAACTCTTTTCACCGTCGCAGATGAATGAGGTAGAATTAATAAATTTGGTATAAAATTCCGTAGATTCCGAAAAGAAAATGAAATTTCAAATCTTTACCATGCTAAAACCTTCCCCCAAAACAACATGGCATCATTTTCATGCTTCAAATCATCAAAGTCGATGTTTCTAAGTTCCCGGAATTCATTATCATTATCTTGATACTTATCATCTTTGTTTTCCCAACTAATCGGTTTCCCTCTTGTTCACACTTCTTTAATTCAAATGATTCACAAGTGTGCGTCGATAAAACTTAAATAATCTGCAGTTCACAGATAGAGAATGTTGATTTATAAACGCTAAAAATAACAGCAACCTTTTTAAGGGGATAGGAATCTTTCCACATTTAAAAAAAATGTCCTACAATTAATGGGTAAAGCAAACAGGGTTGTGAAAAAAAACTGGAAAAAACTGGACAAAAGTCAGAAAAACTGGACGATTTTCAAATTAACTGTTTGACTGGATACCGTAAAAAAAACTGGAATAATCCAGTTTAAACTGGAACATTGGCATCCCTGATCTCAATAATCACTGAATCGATTGTTATGAAACATGTAAACAATGTACTCCAAACTAGTTATACCCAGATTTTCATTAATTTTTACCCACGGACAAAAAAGTTACACACGGGTAAAAAAGGTGCATTTTTTTCGAGTAGAGGCCTTAATCTATCATTGCTGCCACAGTAGTCTTTCATGGTAGCTGTTTTTCACTTTGGGGACATCCAACTGAAATTTGTTCAAAAACTTGGCAGTAACGTTTTGAAACATCAAGTTCTGCTCTCAAATCAGAATCACCTATTATCAGATTCAATGCTCAGTGCAGATTTGGCTTATCTTGACAGATACTCGTATTTAGTCTACAATGCGCAGACTTTTTCCAAACAACAAAGGTAGTTGGAATCAAATGGAAATTACTAATCTTTCTTCTCATTTTTTAGTTATGAAATTTTAGTTTGGTCACCGTGAAAAGTAATTTTATATGAGTCAAAATATATAGTATGGATGAAATTTATAACATCCACTGCGGTTGAACATATAATGCATTTATTTATTTTTTGTTCGTGATATTTTAAATTTTGTTTATTAGGTGGAAATTTGAAATTTATCCATAGAAAAAAATAATAAAGGCTCCAAAATTTTTGCAATGAACTATGATAAGGTACCCCATTATTGAGAAGCAATATTCAAATCCTAATGTAGTATGTATTACCAATATTCTAAAAATTGAATAAAAATAATGGTGTTCGAGTCATTTTAGAGGTATCTGATCTATTATCGAGAATCCAAATTGAACCTTTTATTTATTTATTATTTTTAATTCATCTGACCATAGTCTACATGAATGTAATAAATCTATTCTAGCCTAGATTGTAGCAGTCTTGACGCAGTTATTCTATTTTTAAAAGATCTAGAACATTCTCCTAAGTCGAAGAGGTCGTCAACCAACGAAAAGGTACGAACACATGATGTCAGTGGCTCATTAAAACCGTAAGAAGTCCGATCTGGTCAGTAGTAGAGATGACGATCTAAGTTGTGATCCCACTTGAAAGTCAATGCAAGACAGAAGTGCAGGTGCGTCGATTTCATCGTTCACTATCTTTGCGATAAGGGTAGCTTGTTGAATATTTTGGTGACGGTGCAGCGTTTCGAGTCCTTTAGAAGCCGGCATCGTTCAGGATACGGAGTGAGATCTTGAAGATTACGCCAGAGTAGGCTTCTGAGTGCAATGCGTAGGAATGTACGTTGAACACGTTCAATTCTGAGGTCACATAACAGTTGATACGGAGTCCAAATTACCGCAGTCTTGAAAATAACCGGTCGAACAAGTGCACGGTAGAGTGCTTTGAGGCAGTGAGGATCGGTGAAATCACGGGAGATTTTAGTGATGAATCCCAATTGTCGTGAAGCTTTCTTGATGATGATGCTGATGTGCTGATTAAATGTAAATTTTTCGTCCAGTACCACACCCAAATGACCTGACCCAACGCGCTCGAGGGATGGGACATTCCCATCAATTTGGAAGTTAAAAGTGATGGAACGCATTGATCGGTGGAACGTTATAGCAACACATTTAGTAATGCTTATCACGAGTTTATTCATCTTATACCAGGTAAAAAACATGTCTAGAAGGTCCTGAAACCGGTAGAAGTCCTCAATAGACTTCACCACTAGGTAGATGTTTAAATCGTCTGCGTATATGAGCAAGTAGCTCAATCCTAGCAAAAAAGCAGCATCGTTGAAGAACAGCGCAAATATCAAGGGCCCCCAAATACTGCCTTGTGGGACGCCTGAATTATTATTAAACGTACTGGAAACAGCTGAATCAAGCTTAACGCCCAGAACACGACCCGTCAAGTAGCTTTCCAGACATACCACAAGTCGCTTTTATGCACCTAGACGGGATAGTTTGCACAGCAGTATTCTGTGATCAATTACGTCAAAAGTGGCCTTCAAGTCCGTATATACGGCATCCACTTGATTTTTAGCTTCAATCTGCGTAATACGGGTACTAGTCCAGAAGTTCTTTGTTACAGAGCGACCTGGCATAAATCCATGTTGATTGTATGAAATGTATTGTTTGGTACAGCCAAGAATGATATTACTATCGACTATTTCAAATAGCTTCGATCCCGTAGATAGACTGGTAATTCCTCTGTAGTTCTTCACATTTCTTTTATCTCCTTTCTTGAACACGGGGAACATAGAAGATTGTTTCCACACAGCGGGGAACTTCTGTTGCTCAAACGATTTGTTGTAGAAGTGGCCAGGAGGAGTCGCTAAGGAAGCAGCACAGCGACAAAAGATAACAGCCGGTACACCATCAGGCTCGGGCAAATACGAGCTTTTCAGTTTCCTAGAAGCAGCAATGGTCATGCCCGAAGTGATGGAAAAGGTGTCCAGGTCAAATACATCAGCAAGTAAAGAAGAAGCTGCCACTTCAGCTTCTTGTTAGGATGTGAGGCCAGCGGAGAACACAGACGTGAAATGCTTGGCAAACAGTTCGCATGATTCTTCAGCTGAAGATGATTCTGATTAATTGAGAAATACATTTTACAGAATGGAAGAGCATTTCTTCTTAGAATTCACAAAACTCCAGAAATTTTTTGGGTCCCTACGCAAGCCAAATTATGCACGCATAACATGAGATTTATACAGACTAGCATTCACTAGACGGTATGCGTCACTTGCAAATTTGAAAGCCTGTTGATTAAAAGGTGTTTCGATCAAAATTTGGTCGACTTAAACTTGACGGATTACCTTTCATCGTGCATTAAAAAATGTTGCGCACCCCTCATTTTGAAGATGTGTGCGTGTAGCATCATGCCTCTATTTTGATTTTTAGATTAGCACTTAAGTTATCAAAATTTCATCGAAGGAAGAGAAGCAACGCATCAAAATTTTGCACGTTTATGGCGAAAATCCAAACTACTCTCACGCCAAGTTGGCGAAATAGCTGAATCTGGCTAAATCAACTGTTACCAACGTATTAAAAGTGTTCGGTGAACGTTTGTCGACAACCAGAAAAGTTGAATCGGAGGGAAATCGAAAGCCGTAGACCACAGCGACGACAAAAAGAGTTACCCGCTGTTTCGAGCGGAACCACAACCTCTCCGTCCGAGATGTCGCAAAGAAGCTGGGAGTGGCGCCTTCAACCGTGGATAGAGCTAAAAAACGAACTGGACTGTCGACTGACAAGAAAGAGGTGACTCCAAATCGCGACGATAAACAAAACACGTCGGCCAAAGTACGATCGCGAAGGTTGTACACGACGATGCTGACGAAGTTTGATTGCGTGGTACAGGACGATGAAACTTACGTCAAGGAAGACTTTAAACAGCTTCCTGGGCAGGAATTTTATACGGCAACCGGACGGGGAAAGGTGGCAGATATTTTCAAGCACATTAAACTGTCAACGTTCGCGAAGAAATATCTGGTGTGGCTGGCCATCTGTAGATGTGGCTTGAAGAACAACGTTTGCATTGCGATCGGAACCGTCAACCAGGAAATTTATTTGAGTGAGTGCCTACAGAAACGTCTACTGCCTTTCCTGACGCGACACAATTGTTCCGTTTTATTTTGGCCGGATTTGGCCTCTTGCCATTACGGAAAAAAGGCCAATCAGTCAGGTTAAGTTCTGCATGTCTTTCAATACTCGTATTTACCTGTATTCTGTGTAGTTTTTTAGATAAATTAAAGAATTGTTAACTTGGCTTTTTGCCCAAATAGTATTGAGCTAGATTTGTGTTGAAAAAAAAACACGAATTTCACCTATTTACTTTTCAATAAACTATGCGCTGAACTATTATTTACCTACGACGTTACTCACCACAGGGGCAGCGGTTGACAGTTCGAAACCAATGGTCGTAGTTATAAGGTCTGCACCATAGCAGTAGCTGGATGTGTGGTGCGTCACCCGTATTTTCCTCCCAAAATAACCAATCACTCTAACCCCCCACTTTTTTTTTCCCCTTATTCATATATTCTCCATTTCCTCATTCCTTTGACCTATACAACACATCATACACATATCCCTTTCTTTCCTTACTAATTTTTTATAATCCATTTATTTGTCAAGGCTCAAATGCGTTAGCTTTGCGGAGCCGTTATTCTATGTACATTGATAAGTTTACATTTACATTTAAATTTAATACTAATGTTAGTAGGACGGGGCCGAATACTCGCGGCTTGCTCGAGGTTAAGGAATACAATATTTTAACATGTTGGATACTTGGAAAAGGATTGAGGACAAGGGTGTGGGATACATAATAAGCACTGTAGCAAGTGCTCTGGATCTCGGAATGGAAACGAACAATTGACGGAATAACTGAAAAGAAACACAAAATAGGGGGCTATGTTGGAACAACGATGAGGGGGAAGACTTGGAAAATTACAAGACCAAACGCTATTAGATTTTCAAATCGATCCGTTTTAGGAAATCGTAGATTAATTTCATATATTCGAGATCGCGGCAGGCCAGAACGTCTCTAATTGGTTTAGCAGGTTGTTTTCCTCGGGCCCTGAGGGAATCACATAAGTCGGATCTCGCCGCATGATATAAGGTGCATGACCAGACAACATGCTCGATGTCGTGATAACCGTTACCACAGGCACACAAACTGCTTTCTGTGAGCTCAATTCGATAGAGATGCGCGTTTAAGGAACAATGATTGGACATGAGCCTTGACATTACGCGGATAAAATCGCGGCTCACATTCAACCCTTTGAACCAAGATTTTCTCGAAACCTGTGGGAGAATAGAATGTAGCCATCTTCCCAGATCATCATCATTCCACTTTTGTTGCCAGTTGATGAGAACTTGCTGACGAGCAATTGTAAAAAATTCATTGAAGGCGATTTGTCGCTCGTAAATATCGCCTTCCATAGCGCCCACCTTAGCCAGTGAGTCCGCTTTCTCATTACCCGGTATAGAGCAATGAGATGGGACCCATGCTAAGGTGATAATGTGTGAGCTGTTGGATAAAGCACTCAGTGACGACCGTATTTCATGCAGGAAATACGTCGAGTGCTTCATCGGCCTCATTGAACGAATAGCCTCCAGAGAACTTAGGCTGTCCGAAAATATGAAATAATGATCAGGGGGAGTGAGGCAATCCGCTCTAAAGCGTACGATATAGCTGCAAGTTCCGCCGCCCACCAAGGCTAATGAGCGCTATGAAGATCGTTGAATACACAAAATCCAGTGGACGCATTGATTATTGACCCATCTGTGTAAAACTTCTTCTCTGATGTAACGTGGCGGTACTTGCTCGCGAAAACTGAAGGTACAATTGTCGAACGATGGGTCTCTGGAATTCCATGAATTTCTTGTCTCATCGTAAGATCGAGTCTCACAGACGAGCAAAAAAGATCAGGAAAATCCGCCCGATTGGGATTGAACGAAGATGGTCCAATCTCCAGAGTCATGTACTCATAGTACAAGCTCATCAATCGTGTTTGAGGATTTCGCTCAAGCAACTTTTCAAAATTCTCGATTACCAATGGGTTCAATATCTCGCAACGGATGAGAAACCGGAATGACAATTCCGCGAAACGATCAGTTAAGGGAAGTATCCCGGCGAGTACTTCAAGGCTCATTGTATGCGTCGAATGCATACAGCCTAGCGCGATTCGAAGGCAACGGTATTGAATGCGTTGTAGCTTCAAGATGTGTGTGTTGGCCGCCGATTGGAAACAAAAGCTACCATATTCCAAGACCGACAGGATGGTAGTTTGATATAACCTTATCAGATCTCCCGGATCGGCTCCCCACCAAGTGCCGGTGATGGATCGAAGAAAATTGGTTCTTTGTTGGCTCTTTTGCTTTAGATACGCAACATGCTTTCCCCAAGTGCATTTGGAATCGAACCAGACACCTAAATACTTGAAAGACATGCTATGAGAGATTGTTTTACCCGTGAGTTGAAGCTGGTACTGTGCTGGAAAATGCTTCCTAGAAAAAACAACCATCTCAGTTTTCTCAGGAGAGAATTCGATGCCTAGCTTCATTGCCCAAGAAGACAACCTGTCTAGGGTATCTTGCAATGGTCCTTGCAGGTCCGGTGCATTAGGTCCAACAACGGAGACCACGCCGTCATCTGCAAGCTGCCTTAGCGTGCAATTTTCAGCAAGACATTCATCAATGTCTAACGGGCGGTTTAGCAACGTTAATTTTTGCGCTTATTTAGTCGCGAGTGTATGAAATTAATTACGCATCGACGTCAAAAATTGTTATTTTGGCGAATAAACAAGCTAGTGGCACTAAAGAGGCGGCCAGGGGTGAGATCTAATCTATCTGATTATAATTGTACAACAATAACCCTATTTTCAAATAATACTAAATACGTGCCTGGTTTGGAAATTTTACATTTCCAAATCTGGAAGTGTGTTGCAGTGCCCTTGTCCAAATGATATCGGTAATGTTTACATGCGGGGCTTATTGTATGTAAAAGTATCCTCGGAATGGGCGTGACCCTCCAGACATTTTGAAATGGGTTGCTGGATCTATAGTAGAGCTATCACTTTCTAGCTCCCGGATTAAAGCTGCTTCCAATGGTCACTTGTAGGATTGTTGTAAACAGATTTCTTCCATAATACCATTGCCGGCCAACAATGATCGAAACTAATTTAAAACCATTTGCGTCAAACAACAGCTTTTTCAAAGGATTATGTTACGCGTATTCAATACATTATTATGTCTACGAAAATAAACTTCAGCCTTCCAATGAAGCATCTGCTAAATAGGTTAAAAAATCTTTCCACCAAAAACCCAAACGATTATTACAGTCCTCCCACCAAACTCGTGATGGCGAACGCTAAAGGCTAGAAGTTTTTTTTTCTTGTTAAACCATGGCAAACCCAGCTCATAACATCTCCCTTATGTTTCCTCCCCAAGTTGACTCTATCGTCGTCGTCGTCGTCGTTCGAAGAAAGTCGAAAAACAGAGAACCCATTTCCGAAGGGATTACACTGCACTTATTTCTCCGGCGGCAGAAGCTGCTGCTGAGGAACGTTTCTGCTCAGCTACAAATTTTTCCGCCGTATTCCAATTTTGAGACCCGGAGAGCGGAGTTAAGGCCAACGGGGGATGATCATAAATCCACCCGTTCGCTGCCAGTTCGCTACAAGGTACCAACGGACTCTCGATGAGCAGCCAGCGTAGATTAAATCGTTATTGGTGCTGCAGCCATGTAGCTAACCTCCGTCTGGCGCTAGCAGTAGTTCAAAAGACACAGACACAAACAGCTGGCTAAGCGCGAATTGGAGAACGACTCTCGGGGCGTAATGTACGAGTTCCTGATACCGGTTAGGGCTCGAAGTGTCATATATCATCATTCAGGCTCTAGGGCCACACATCGGAAGGTGCACGAACAAGCGGCTTAGGGTAGTTTTTTGGCGAGAGTAATAATCGGGGTGGGCCCTAGATTTTTTATTCGGGAAAGAAGACTTCAGATCGAGTACGGAACGGGAACGGAACGTAACACCTTTTCCTGATATTTTGCTGGTCCTATCGTTTTTTTTTATTATCTCTATTCATACGAGGATGGCATATCGGCTCAGAGGCAAAGTAGTGTAAAAAGCCGAAAGGTAGGGTGCGGCTAGGAACACTCACTTCGGAAATGAGATATGGGGTTATTATGGCTGATTGGGAAGTGCGGCCTGCAAGCGGTAGGGGATGGATGGAAATTTTTATTTTATTACACCGGGGGTTGGCCAGTTTAATAGATTTCGTTGGTCTTGTTGTTGTTGACTGGGACACTAGCTAACTCTGAAGCAAGCAAGGGTCCAGTCAACGAAAGGGGTGCCCGATTCGAGAGTCTATTAAAATAAATTGGCTTTTGTAGGAACGGTTGAGTGACGAACGACCGACGCGACAGGCAAGGGGCTGTGCCGAACAGTCAAGTTTGATGTGGTTCATTATAAAATGGGTGCATCAAATTTATCTCGCACGGGAAATAGGATACTTTGGCAGCGTGACTCAATTTTAGGGGTTAGGGTTGTAAGTGGATCTTGGAAACAGTTAACTGAAGGAAAATGCGTTTAGATTTGTATGTTTTTTTTTTGTGTTATGTGGTGCATTTACCTTTTTTAACGAAGCAATTTGGGTTAACTATGGAATGTTTCAACCAAATATTGAAACAAAATTAACATTGTAGAGTATTGCTTTCTTAGTATAAGTTTGGATCCTGGTGAGTGCGAGCTGTTCAGTGGAATACCTGTCAATAGAAAATAAGAAGAAAGATTAGTAATTTCCATTTAATTCCAACTACCTTTATTGCTTATCTTGCAGCAGAGCAAACTCACTTCTTCTGTCTACCCAGAGCCAGGGTTGCCGTTTCGCAAGCGATCAGAGTTGCCTTATTATTGCCGACATTAAATGCAAACAAAATTTAAAAAATTAAAGCTTAAGCTACCGTATAACTTATAATTTAATTTTACTGCAACTATAAATATGTTACAGAGCGGTTCCATATCATTTCAGCAACGAGTAATTTTCATATTTTTTGATTTGCATGAAACCTTGCATACAAGTTTTTGGGGAAGAAAAACGCCGTTTTGCATACTTGGTTCGCCATTTTGAATCTAGCCTTACTTATGAGAAGGGCCTATGAAAAATGCACATGATATCTTCAAAAAATTGTATCTCGGAAACGGTTTGTCCGATTGGTTTGGTGTCTTCGGCGAAGTTTTAGACAATTGTTGGTGCTATATGGAAAAAATATGCACGGTAAAAAAAAAGTTTGGTTTTTGTGTTTTGAACTAAACTATAGATTTTCCCTTAAAAGTTACATGTCAATATTTTTTTAATTATTTTTATAATATAGCTGACTAAAAATGATATCTAGTGCACAGTGGGTTGTTCTGGAGAAAAATAGGTTACAATGAAAAAAAAATTTTCAAAAAAGCTATTAAGAAAAGTCAAAAAAGTTTGTCACCCTAATTTTATGAAAGTACATCAAATTTGCAAGCAAAAAGTATTCCGGTAACATTTTTCTAAGATGCACCGTTTAGAAGATATTACTGATTTAATATTGATTTTTTTGATAACTTAATAAGTTTTGGCCCTTTTCGGATGTACTCCGTGTTTTTCCTGTTTCAAAAGTATTTTTTTCGGAAAGATTGGAAAATTTTGAGTTGAAATGACACTGACAGCTTAAAGATTCGAGTGAAATTCTCTGCCTTAAAAGTATTTTGAAAAACAAGTTACAAAATCCCACTATCAGGAACAATGATTTTTTCCAGTTATTTTTGGTGTATTGTGTTGAAAATGTGCATTCAACTCTTGCATATCGCCTAACAGTTTAATCCATTTAAACTGGATGTGTTTATACTGTGCATATTTTCTCTCTATTGCCGAACATCGCCACAGACATCAAACCGATGAGACAACTCGATTTCGAGATACACCTTTTTGAGAACTGCAAATGCAAGCTCCTCAATTAGCAAGATTCAAAAGAGCGAATTAAGCTTATTTTTCAGGGATGGTGAATGTGCGCAATAAAAAATAACATTATATGTTGGATATCATCAGTTTATTTTTATTCCTGTATTTTTATAAAATTATTGTTTACACAACTTTCTTAACAATATCGAATATTTTGGCATCATTGTCAGGACAGTTTGAATAAAGCTTTGCCTTTATTGTATTTTCTGATAGAGGAAGAAATGAGTGGAATTTTTGAGTTCCTTGAATTGTTTTTGCATTATTATATTGATTATTTAGCTGCAAAGACATATTTTCGTATTCTTCTGTAGTAGAATAACAAAATGACAACTTTGTAAGTTCTTCTTCTTTTCGTTTGTTTGCCCAATTAAACAACTCTCTTGCGGTCTTTATCGGGTGTTCGCGTTCTTTGGCTAAACTTGCTCTGGTAGCCATGTGTTTTATCGTACCTCCAATAGCATCGCATGGACCTTTTCCGTGCGATGTTGCGAAGTAATACCATTCAGCGTCAATACCATACTTTGACTTAAATTTACAAAGGCTAGAAAAGTTTTTTCGGTTTTTATACTGTGAAGCAGCACCATCTGATTGAACTTCATCCTGCAAAATGAAGCTGTAATTTTCAGAAAAGTCACAAATAGCTAAAAATTCACCATCTTGCAAGTTTTGTTTTGTAGTTTTCAAAAAATTGGATTGTTCGGTTTTTACAAAATCATGCGGAATCAAACTTTCTAATTTTGAGCTGAAAAATGAAACAAACTCATCGGTTTGCTTTACAATACTTTCTAAATCACATCTGTCAGTGGTAACCCATTGTTCGAATGAAAGCTTTTCAACAAAGTTTTCTTCCAGTTGTTTCGATAAACTGTCTTCTAAAACTGAGGTATCTGGGCAGTTTTCAAATCTTCGTAGATGGCAATGAGTTGTCTTATTTTCGCAAAGTAATCTATTCGTTAATGTTTTTAGATCATTCAAGACATTGTATTTTTTTAAGCTATGTAGAATTAAATTGACATTTTCATGCGTAGTGCAAACGCAAACATTATGTGTTCCTGTGATACTCAATAGTTTACATTGCCTTGGCCGGAGGCTTGCAAATGATGAAAACCCTATTTTTACATTGACGTACATTTCATTAAAGCGATTAAAAGCTTCTCTCAATGTCATCATTAACAATCTTTTCTGAACAGCTAATCTCTTATTTCCTGTCTTTACGCTAACAAAATCTCTTTGGCCTGGCATTGCACGGCTTATATCATCGTCCTCAAAAAAATTCAAAACCAGTTCTTTTGTTTCATTACTCAAAGCTTTTCCAGAGCTTGAACCTTGAGATGAATCACATACATTATCTCTTTCGGTTCTTGCATCTGATGCCATATTTCTACTGGTTTTAAATTCGTCTACTGACCATGATTTTGGTAACAATGATAAAATTGATAGTTTTTCTTACCTTGCGGGTGAATTTAAAAATTTAATTTTCATATTTTCTATGACTTCATCAAACTCGTTTGCTTTTTCTGTTTTAGCGTCTAATTTAAAAAGATTTCTTCGTACACCTTCGACGATTTCAGCGCACTTTTTTTCAGGATAGTGAACATTTTCAACCTTACCTAAATCTATAGGCGAAACACGAATAGCTGCTATTCCTCGGTTGAATATTTCGACGTCTACAGGCATCGTGAAGTCTTCATTTGATTGAATTGTGCTTAGCGTTGACGCTGATGGTATCGTGACCAAACTTTCATAGCTTTGCGAATCAGTTACATCAGGTATGGTCTGAACAGTTGGCATCCTTGAGCCGCCGGCTACGCTTTGTTCTTCGTTTTGGGTGAGGTGAGCTCTTGAATCAATATGTAGACGGCAAGACGAACAAATACGAAAATCCTTGGTGTTCAGTGTGGATACCTTTGAAAATCCAATTGATTTTAGTTTTTGGATGATATCATCCGTGAGATATCGCAGCTCTTTCGAACACTGAATGTCTTTGAATGGGCGAATACATCTTATTTTACTCATTTTGTAATCTGTAACATAGAACATATTTTCCAATTGTTAGTTTTGTACGAAAATATCACAAAACATATAATTAAAATGTGTATTTAAAACTTACCTTTGCACCAAAACGTGTTACACTTTCCTTTACAATTATTATGTTATCAAACAACACTGGATCTCGTTCAAAAACACAGGATTATGAGCTGAAATTACTATAATCGCTATGCCACTAGCAACCTTTTTGCATTTACTGTTTGGTAGATACTGGATGAATTCAGAACCGAGTCAGACATTATTATACAGCTCACGGGTAGAAATCATAGAATGCTGGATAAAGACTGTTGGAAGATAGGTAGAGTTGAACGCTCAGGTATCGTCGAACCTTCAGGTACGGGTTTGGAGAGTTGGAGCGAGGTAGATTTGCTGGCGTAGGTATATTGTTATTGAAGAAGATTGTAAAGAAGAAGAAACGGTCATCGACGGAGCTAGCCTCGTTATGGCCAGCGTGGCCATGGTGGACTAGTTCCAACAAAGACCATGTTTACAATCACCAACTGTACGTAGTACAGCTAACTGGTATCTAATTACCTGTATCTAATACTTGTTAGCACGTTTTCAGCACAACGCACCAAAAATTACTTGAAGAAATCATTGTTCCTGATAGTGGGATTTTGTAACTTGATTTTCAAAATACTTTTAAGGCAGAGAATTTCACTCGAATCTTTAAGTTGTCAGTGTCATTTTAACTCAAAATTTTCCAATCTTTTCGAAAAAAATACTTTTGAAACAGGAAAAACACGGAGTACATCCGAAAAGGGCCAAAACTTATTAAGTTATCAAAAAAATCAATATTAAATCAGTAATATCTTCTAAACGGTGCATCTTAGAAAAATGTTAACGGAATACTTTTTGCTTGAAAATTTGATGTACTTTCATAAAATTAGAAAGACAAACTTTTTTGACTTTTCTTAATAGCTTTTTTGAAAATTGTAATTAAAAAAAAAAAAATTTTTTCACTGTAACCTAATTTTCTCCAGAACAACCCACTGTGCACTAGATAGCATTTTCAGTCAGCTATAACATAAGAATAATTAAAAAATTATTGACATGGAACTTTTAAGGGAAAATCTATATTTTAGTTCAAAACACAAAAACCAAACTTTTTTTGACCATGCATATTTTATCCATATAGCACCAACAATTGTCTGAAACTTCGCCGAAGACTCCAAACCAATCGGACAAACCGTTTCCGAGATACATTTTTTTGAAGATATCATGTGCATTTTTCATAGGCTCTTCTCATAAGTATGGCTAGATTCAAAATGGCGAACCAAGTATGCAAAACGGCGTTTTTCTTCACCAAAAACTTGTATGCAAGGTTTCATGCAAATCAAAAAATACAAAAAATAAAAACTGGAAAAATTTCCCACTTGTTCGTGGAATCGCTCTACAGCATTCTCAAACCCGCACTATATCAGGCACCAATTCAATCCAACTCCCGTACACTCCAATCGCTGATCCAATCTTCGACCTCTCCACACAGTCAACGAACAATTTCTGTCCTACCCCTTTCCGGATCTTCACGGCATGGGCAAAATTTTGCATCCAACAGCAACAGATAGACGTTCGAAGGTGCTTTCCTTTTGAATCATCGCACCCTGCCCCAGCAAACCGACGGATAGCGAAAGAGATTGAAATCGTATAAATTCTTCATCTGGGCTTGTTAAAATTCTATCTTTATCTTGCAAGCGAACGCAAGAAAATGCGGGCCGCAAGCCTCCCGAACCTCACAGTGGAACTCCCAACCATTCAGGCGAAGAATACATAATAGATCTGCTTAAAATTCACGCAAGCATTCGTAATCCGAGAAATCCAGCGATACCCTACCTATTCAGGAAGACACAGTAAAGGCAAAAGTGTAGTTTTTTTTTTCTTTTCGCATGAAAGGAACCTAAACAGCTGCTGCGACGGAGATTATTTTCCCAACGGCACCAACGAGGACGGAAGCTGGTTTAATGTTTTGTATCCTTTTACTTTTTGATCCGGTGGTGGCGGCGTTTTGGGCAACAACTTGTCAACTATTCTCAATCTATACGAAACGATACCAGGATGAAACTCGTGGGGGTTGAGAATTTTAAGAAGTAGAAATCAGTACTTTTTTGGCCAGAAGTCTGTGCTTAGGAGGCATGATCGGGAAAGATTTCAAACAAACTGAACGTAGATAATCGATATAAATCTTCCTAGGATAGTTTTGAGAAATTAGTACCGTTAAATCGATCGTTTGGCTCACCGATCTATTGGTTTTTTTTGCAATGAATTTATATGTACTATTTATAAAGCAGACTCCGAATTCAAACCCGCAGGGGCTGTCAGCAAAACGAAACATTTGCACACTTAAAAAGAACATGCGTGCTTTGTATGAAAACAATACTAAAAACTAACAAAACTATGTTGAACATGGAGGTATGCTCTCTGCTGCGTATCGTTTCATGCATGTTTGACGGATCTGTTTCATTGGCTTAAAATGATATTAAAAAAAAAAAAAAAGAAGCAAATCTGAAGGGTAGGCACTTTTTTAATGTTGTAGATTTGAGAATAAATCCTGTCCTATTAGGAAGAGCTGTTGTAGAATCCATGGTTGATCTAACTAGATCATGGTGACATGTCAGAAGTTGATTGATTCATAAAAAAGTCAAAGTTTTCAACTTAAGGCAGGTGACGCTTTTATTTTCATTTCGCAACACCAAAATGTGCGGGTACTATAAAAAAAAAAATACAACCTACACACCCCACCTTCTCACAAAACACACAAACTAACAAAAAACAAAATAATTCTCTCTCAAACAAATAATAAACACCCAAAATTTTTTTTTTTTTTTTAATCCTCCCTAAAAAAAAAAAAAGAAAAAATTTTTTTCACAAAAAAAAAATTTTTCCCCACCAAAAAACTCCACGGAAAAAGAAGAAATGTGAAGTTTTCTTAAAAAAAAAAAATTTTTTTGCTCCGGTGGTATTTCAAAATTACATAAAAAATAATATATCTGATTTTTTAATAAACGGTTAAGGTCTGTATACGCAATAATCCGGACACCTCAAAACAGGAATAAAACATAAATTTCACCTTATATTTCCGTCGTAGTTATTTATTTCAGATTCATGGGATATGTTTTAACAATTCGTGAAGATAAAACATAGTTATTCGGTATTTGCATAACATTTTCGAACTTTGCGCTTAACTCCGTCCATTAGGGTTTGTACAGACTCTTCAGAAATCGTAGAAGCCGTCTTTGTCCAAATTTGCTGGAAGTGTTTGATGTCTTTGATTCCTTGCTTCTTTCCAGAAAGCTTCCGCTTCATCAGAGCCCAATATCTCTCGATTGGTCGTAGCTCTGGGCAATTTGGCGGGTTTGAGGTTTTTGGTACAATGTTCACTTGATTTGCTTGGTACCACTCCATCACAGTTTTAGCATAGTGGCATGATGCCAAATCGGACCCGAACAAAGGTTTTTCTTTGTGACTTTTGATGAAGGGTAGCAATCGCTTCTGCAGACACTCTTTCTGATAGATTACCTTGTTGATTGTGCCTGTAGTGACGAAAGATTTACTCTTTTTGCTACACGTGCAAATTGCTTGCCACACAAGGTATTTTTTGGGAAATTTCGATGCCTTCTTCGTTCTGAATTGCTCAGCTGTAGCATTTCTGGCTATAGCAGAATAAAAATCCAGCCCTGGGAGCTGCCTGAAATCCTACAGGACATACGTTTCATCGCCCATAACAACGCATGAAAACTTCGTCAAATATTCGCAGTACAAATGGCGAGCCCGTGATTTTGCTGCCAAGTTCTGTTTGTCGTTACGATTTGGAACTGTTTTCACTTTATACGACTTAAGTCCCAAACGTTGTTTTGATTTTTGGACAAAACCAGGCGACATCCCTATTTTACGAGCCACCGTTCGAATGGAGAGATTTTGGTCTTTCGTTAATATCCTTTTCACCTTTCGGTCCATGACAGGATCAGCGCGTCCAATGTATTTGTCACTTCTCGGTTTCCTCTCCACCGTCAAACGTTCCGAATATGATTTGAGCACATCGTGAACAGTGGATTTAGGCAAATCCAATGTTTTTGCAAGGTCCCGTATTGACAAGTCAGGATTTGCCGTACGCCCGTACAAAATTCGCTCGCGCACTTGTTTTTTCTTTCGTCGCCATCTTGAATACTAAACATGAAATGTAAACATCAATCATAGTCTTATTCATCATAGACTCTTAGCTATACCACAGTGAAATTTTTCATTCCTACGTGCAATATTTCAAAAGTTACCATGATTTGAAGGTGTCCGGATTAATGCGGATACAGACCTTAAGAGCGGCCGTACATGCTCTCTTTCAACTATCCTTCTAATATTTCAAATTGTGAATCCGAGATTCATTCTATATACTTTTATCTGGAGTCCCAATAATCTCTGGTATATTTGAATGATTTAATTCGTAAAAAGTTTGATTTGGAACACAAGATATGGCATGAATTCTTCACGCGATATTCCATGTTAATTTTATAACGTGTTTTTTTATAAAATTATAAATTTTATAAAATAACTACGCTAATTGAGCCTTCTACAAGAAAGTGTCGACACGCTAACAGTCAGCCTTACTACAGTTTCCCGGAACCTTAGTCATTGCCAATGAAAAGATGGATGTCAGCTCTTTCGTGGCTCAGGCGATCAGCTGCTCTTCCGTGTTGGCCGGAAAAATATTAGAGAAGATCCTCCATTTGAGCTTCGCCCTAAAATTATCTACCAGCCGCAGCTGTGAGGCGTTGGTAGTGATGGTGCTCTTTGGTACATCGTTTATGTTCAGCCCATTTCCTCTAGTGATCTCTGAGCAAAATGGGACGAAGCCAGGTCCAGCTAAAAGAAAACATCCCGCTTCTCGTGATACTTCTTGGTGAAGGTCGCAACTTCTAGCACGCATTTTGTACCGTAGATATCCCCGTTCTCCGCAAACCCCGAATGAACGAACCGCGGCTTGGACATTCCCTTTTCGCTGATCATCAGCCTCAGAATCACCTTCGGTGGAAGCTTAGTGTGGGAGATATACTTGACGTCAGCTCTTACCTCTTTGGTGGGGTACGTAAAGTTCCCGGTTCTAAGTCTCGTAAGTAAGTAAGTCTCGTCATCCATTATGGCCGTGATGTCACGCTTCACAGGAGAGAAGGTTTTCACCAGCACCTTTAGCCGCTCCATCTGGGTGATTTCCTGCTGCTTATTTAAGTAAAATCCATCGGCCAAGCGGCCGACTAACCTCTCGGCCCAAGGTGCGGCAGGATGAGACAACTCCCCCATCTAGACCATCTAGAAGGTCCAATAGATTGAGGCCTTTTCATTGGTGACTATTAGTTAAGAATTTTATCACTACGTGGCGCTAATTTTAGTAAATTTCTTAAAATTACTGTAAACTGTACGCCAATAAAAAAGCCATGATATACTGAATAACTTTGCTGAAGAAAGTAACATTCAATGTGATCCGTATCACGAGGCATTCCGGGACGGAATGAGTGCTGAAATGGTTAAAAATAATTATTTTTATCTGTATTGTGTTCAAGCAGAGCGGATCTTCAGGCCGTTAGGCTGTGTCTAAAAGCGAACACAAGCAGACTTCAACAGAACGAAACATGACAGCTGGAAGTCTTTGGCGTTTCTACACCTACAAATGTTTGAAATGGTGGCAATAAATGTGCCACGCAAACGTTGCAAATTTTACAATTTTTACAGTTTTATGAAATAAATGAAGCCATGAAAGTGTAAGCAGTGGCTGGGTACACAAAGATTGATCGACAAAAAATCCATCGCTGTACCCCTTTGGGGCCTCGAAAATCGAGCAACCGTAGGATCTTTATTATTCTGTTTTTTTTTTATATTCTGTTAATTCCTACCGTTAGAGTGAAAAGGAAGATGAGGGTATTCGAGATGGAAGATGGAATTGAATAGAACAAATTTTGTAATTCAAATCTCAGTAGTTTTTCAGTCTCTGGACATTTCAAGAATATCAGACAATCGGTTTAATTTTGCTGTGTAGATATGTGTGTGATAACTACATTTTCAAATACCTTATATTTGATTCTAATTATTTTTCAACGCATTAAAAGCGAAGTCGAAGACTTGTTATTATATACATTACCAGTCGAAAGTATCGACTCACTTCGAAGAGCATTGCAACACACACTTGAATATTGCATCACCTTAAAAAGTATCGGCTCAACTGGAACAACAGAATTTTTGATACGCTATTTTGGAACCTTGATTATCTGCAAAAATGTTGACCTCGGTAGGCAGAGAGCCCACTGCGTCGTGCTAGTGTGCATGTAAAAGAGAACATTTTTTAACGAGTTTATATTGTGATCCCGGCGAACTAGAAAGTTCAATCCTGCTTTCTTTTCTTTACTTTCTTATTTTTTCTTTTACGGACATTCACGAGGCTCAGAATTCTTTCTTTTCGTGGCACTAGTAGGCTTGTAAAACAGAGCTTTTTGGAACATTTTTTTTTTTTGTCATTCGGACCTCCAAGAAAATTCGAACCGTCAGCAAAACAGTTCAGTTTTAAAATTTGCTTTACTAATACTTTTGTGCATTCAAAATGCTTATTTAACAAAAAGTATTGAAATATCATTTGAATTGCTACTTTACAGCAAACTTTCTGCTGATTTAATGATAATATAATGCTTGAAGAATCTGAAATCCATATCAGGGGTTGATTGATCGCATATGCTAATGCTTATTTGTTACCTGAGAAATTGTCCCTCCGTGTTTCTTCTTCTTGGCTTTTTCACTCTTTGAGCGACCTTTTGCATGCTCTCAACTTTCTAGATCAAGTATTCTAGAAAAATTTCTCCGATTATTCATTGAGATTTCGATGGGAGTCGAACATTTTCCCAGCTCGTCTCCAACTGAGCTAAGAGAGGCCTCAAATTCATTTTTAATGATTTAAAATTGACTCATTTTGTATATCAGTGATTTCAAAATTTTAAGGTCATTTTTGTTTTCAAAATACTTCACACTTCTGCGGTTTGATTTACTTCATATGCAAGTGATTTGACACCTTTCGGGGTAGATTTATCAGGATAAACTAACATTATATTCAAGCACTTCAGGGCTGCCTCACATCATACACACAGAATAAAAATGAATTTTAACAGGCGCGTAAAATTTCCCCTCGATTAATTTCAAGCCAAAGGAAGCGCAAACAACGAAATTGTTTGCAATCTTTCATGCACCATACAACAATGTTTGCAATCTTTCATACATCAGACTAGATTCAGGCGTTATTTGGCTTAAGTTTACATGCTATATCCCATTAATTTCTGCCAAATCTAGCATTCCCTTTATGTGTATTAGATAACGCAGACTATAACATTTGTTTTAAATAGTTAACTTATGATCCCACATTTTACAGGTATGATTCACTTTGTATAAAAGTAACACCGAACATGTAAGGACAAATTCACTTCATATTCAAATTGTTACAATCTGTTACAAAATTAGTTCTAAGAATTTCAAATTCTTGAGGAATAAATAACAAAGTAATCCAGTGATTCAAGATTGACTCACTTCATTATCATGTAACACTATAGTTATAACTCTTGATTCACTTCATATTAAAATGTTTTCAAGCTTTTCATAACTGACTAACTGCATGTTAAAGAAATTCTAAACTTCTCAGGTTTAACTCCCTTCATAGTCAAGAGTGTGATTCCAGATTTTTGAGGACTTACAAACTTGAATACTAAAGGGTGTTTCGATCAAAATTTGGTCGACTTAATCTTGACGCATTTCCTTTCATCGTGCATTAAAAAATTTTGCACACCCCTCATTTTGAAGATGTGTGCGTGCCTCTATTTTGATTTTGAGATTAGCACTTCAGTTATCGAAATGTCGTCGAAGGAAGAGAAGCAACGCATCAAAATTGTGCACGAACATGGCGAAAATCCAAACTACTCTTTTGGCGAAATTGTTGAATGTGGCTAAATCAACTGTTATCAACGTATTAAAAGTGTTCGTTAAACGTTTGTCGACAGCCAGGAAAGCTGGATCGAGAGGAAATCGAAAGCCGGAGGCCACAGCGACGACAAAAAGAGTTACCCGCTGTTTCGAGCGAAACCCCAACCTCTCCGTCCGAGATGTCGCAAAGAAGCTGGGAGTGGCGCCTTCAACCGTGGATAGAGCTAAAAAACGAGCTGGACTGTCGACTTACAAGAAAGTGGTGACTCCAAATCGCGACGATAAACAAAACACGTCAGCCAAAGCACGATCGCGAAAGTTGTACACGAAGATGCTGACGAAGTTTGATTGCGTGGTCCAGGACGATGAAACTTACGTCAAGGCAGACTTTAAACATCTTCCTGGACAGGAATTTCACACGGCAACCGGACGGGTTGGCAGATATTTTCAAGCACATTAAACTGCCAAAGATCGTGAAAAAATATCTGGCGTGGCAGGCCATCTGTACCTGTGCCTTGAAGAGCTACGTTTACATTGCGACCGGAACCGTCAACCAGGAAATTAATCAGAGCGAGTGCATACAAAAACGGCTACTGCCTTTCCTGAAGCGACACAATAGTACCGTTCTATTTTGGCCGGATTTGGCATCTTGCCATTACGGAAAATATGCCATGGAGTGGTATGCTGCCAACAACGCTCAAGTGGTGCCCAAGGACAAGAACCTTCCCAACACGCCAGAGCTCCGCCCAATCGAACAATATTGGACCATCGTCAAGCGGAACCTTATGAAGAGCTGTTGTGAGCGAGAAACAGTTCAAGTCAAACTGGTGTTCTGCGGCGAATAAAGTACAAAATCATATGGTAGGTGTTAAACGAAAGACCCGGCAATTCGCATTCGGTAAAAAGGAAGTTTAGCTGAGTGTTTCTCCTGTATACTGTATTAACTGAACTTGAAAAAGAAAAAGAATTTGATTTATTAATAAAGACTTTGATCGACTCACACACATTACTGTTTGACCAAGTTTTGATCGGAACACCCGTTAAGTATGTTTTACTTCGTATTCAAGTGGTTCCAAAGTTTTTAGGACTAGGTCGTTACGTATTCAAGTGGTTACATTCTTTCCAGGACTAACATGGATCTTCAAATAAATTTAGGCATTCCAGGTCTGACTCAAAACTGTTTACCACTAAAAAACTTAGTAGTCAAGAGATTTATGTTTCACTCACTCACTCTAAACTTTACAAGGCTGATATTAAAGTGAATTCAAGCTTTTCTGGGCTGATTACCTTCATTTTAAAGTTATTTTAAACTTTTCTGGTCTTACACCCTCTACCTTCAATTGATTTAAGACTAATTCAGCAACATTTAAGTGATTTAATAATGTTAATATTCGATTCACTTCGTTTTCAAGTCATTTTACACTTTTTAAGACTGATTTATTTTATATTCAAGTGGTTTTAAACTTCGAGAAGTAAATTTAAAAAAAATCAGAATTCACTTACTTTATATTCAACAAGCAAGCCTTGCTACGCTTGCGACTAAATGAATGAAAATATTATAGAACTGGCACTTTTGTGAGTTTTTTTCTGGAATGAGTTTTGTTCAAATATTTTCGTTTCCTAATGTGTGTAATTTCTTAGAAATTTGACGTAGGCGTGTATTTTAAATTATAAGCACAGATCTTCAGTTTCTTCCAAAGTTTTTCTTTCTGTGTAGAAGCATTTAATTGACAAAACATTTATCTTAAAACTACGCCATATCCTGTCAGTTTGAACGTCATTTTGCGTATGTAGCACTGAGAGTAACTCAAGCATCCCCCATTCTTAACTTAAAAGAGGTTCAAAGTTCTATCAGAACATGCTGCTTTCCCCACGAAATACACATTTTGTGTTTTAGTTGCGTGGATCATTCTCATGTTTGGTTGTCATTTCTGTTTTATTTGAATGAGATCTCCCCCCTCTGGTGAGGGGAGGAGTCTCGAACCACCATAGAAAAAAATCTTATCTACAAACAACCCCCCCCCCCCCATACAAATTTGGTTCCAGTTGCTTGAGTAGTTCTCAAGTAATGCACAATTTTGTGTTTCATTTGTATGGGAGCCCTCCCTGCTAGACGGGGATAGAGTCTCGAATCATCATAAGAACCTTTTTCGGCCCCAAAAACTCCTGCATACAAATTTTCATAACAGTACCAAAAATTCTCATGTTTGGCTGAAATTTGTGTTTCATTAGGATGATAGCCCCCCCCCCCCCCCTTCCCAAGAGGAGAAGGGTCTCATACCACCGTGGCAACATATTTTGCCTTCAAAAACCTCATCATGCCTAATTCGGTTCCATTTGCTACATAAGCTCTCGAGTTATGCACAAATATGTATTTCATTTGTATGAGAGCCCCCCTTCCAGACGGGGAAGGAGTCTCGAACCATCATAAGAACTTTTTCCGGCACCAAAAACTCCTGCATACAAATTTTCATAACAGTAGAGATAATTCTCATGTTTGGTTAATATTTGTGTTTTGTGTTTTGTATGGGAGCCCCCCCCCCCCTCCTTCTAAAGAAGGAAGGGGTCTCTTACCACCGTGGAAACATTTCTTGCCTTCAAAACCCTCCACATGCTAAATTTGGATCCATTTGTTTGATTAGTTCTCGAGTTATGCAAAAAAAAATTCTGATTCATTTGTATGAAAGCCATCCCTTTCTGATAGGGGAGGGGTCTCAGACTACCATAGAAACATGTCTTGTCTCCAAAAACCCCCACATGCCAAATTTGGTTTCACTTTCTTGATTAGTTCTTGAGTTGTGAAGAAATTTGGGTTTCATTTGCCCCACCCTCTCCCCCTTTCAGATGGTGGAGTAGACTCGAACCATTATAAGAACCTTTTCCGGTCCCAAAAACCCCTGCATACAAACTTTCATAACAGTAGGAAGAATTCTCATGTTTGGTTAAAATTTGTGTTCCATTTCTTTGAGACCCCCCCCCCCTAACCAGAGAGAGTGGGGGGAAGTCTCCAGCTGCCGTAAAAATATTTCTTGCCTTCAAAATCCCCACATGCCAGATTTTTTTCATTTGCATTCTTTGTTCTAGAGTTATGCAGAAATATCAGTTTCATTTGTATGACAGCCCCCCTTCTAGGAAACGGGAGGGGTCTCAAACCACCACAGAAACATTTTTGCCTCCAGAGAACCCCACATGCCAAATTTGGTTCCATTTGCTTGATTTGTTCTTGAGTTATGCAGAAACTTCTCTTTCATTTATATTGGAGCCTCCCCTTCTAGAGAGGGGAGGGGTCTCAAACTACCATAGAAAGATTTCTTGCCTCCAAAAACTCCTACATGCTAAATTAGTTTCATTTTCTTGATTAGTTCTAGAGTTATGCAGAAATGTGTGCTTCATTTGTATGTGAGCCCCCCTTAAAGAGATGGGAGGGGTCTCAAACTATCATAAAAAACAAGTTTTCCTCATATTCTTATGATTTTAAGCTTTGCAGATATCGATTTCCTTGTATTGAAATAAATCCAAACTGTTCAGTACTGACTCACTTCATTTTCAGGTGATTCCAATGTTTTCAAGACTAACTCACCGCACATTCATGTGAGGCAATGATGATTCACTTTATATCCAAGCGATTCCAAACTTAAGATTCACACAATGTTTAAGTGATTTAAAACTTTCCAGGATTATAAGACGCCTCTCGCTACCTGCAAGTGTCGTGCCGATCCAAACGCCACAACATTCTCTAATCTTTTTTTCCCCCCCATAAAATTTTTTTTCCTTTTCTCTCCCCTCCCCCCCCCCCCCACCAAAAAAAAAAAAAACCCCACACAAATTTTTAGTTACCCCACCCCCCCCCAAATTCCTTTTTTCCCCCCCCCCTTTCCCCCCCCCTTTTCCCCCATTTCCCCAACCCCCCCCTCCCCAAAATTTTTCCTTTTTTAACCTTTTTTTTTTTTTTTTTTTTAATCTTTATTTAGGAGCCTTTCAGCCATAGCTGGTTCAGCTCCACTTAAGGTTGAAGACTTCGTAATTATTTTTCGAAATCAATGATTGCATTGTCCTTGTATTGGTAAATCTATTTGAACATATGTGTGAGGAAATTAAAATGAAAATCTTGTCTTAAGCTTACCACTACACGTGTATCCGTGTTTGAAACATGTGTTTTCGTGGGAAGTATTGAAATTTCCTGCAATATCTGTTTATTTTAATAACTCACGAGGTGAAATTGCTTGCGCATCGCTTTTCGATAAATGAGTTTTCATGTCACATATGCTGAATTCAATAATAAAATTTAAAATGGATTACAGTAGTCTATTATACAGACCATCGGGTATACAACAAAAGAAATTATGATATTGGTCAATGAAAATATTCGTTAAATTAAAATCGTATCCAGTTGCATTCTTTACGTGCTGTTCCGACAATATAATTGTTCTGTTGGATGTAAGTAAAATCAAATTACATTTTTTTTTTCATACGTCTAGTCTGTAGAATCAATCACATTAGCTGTGAAGCTTGAGTATGAGAGTATGCTCCCTTTGGCAAACTCTTCCATCTCTGCCGTTGTTATCATCGTCTTAATTTTTCTCCTAGATTCTTCGGAAAGCTAGAATAAATAATTAAAGTATTGCCTTCAAGGGTTTGAACCAGCATGAATATTTGGAAATAATTCTTACAGAATAGCTTTGAATATTTGCTGGTATGTCTTTATCAAGATCAAAAATCGTTTCGTTTATAGCCAGTGCTACTTCTCCGTAGTCTCTTTACTCAAACGTCGATATGGCTGCCTTTCTGCAGATGTCCGGTCGAAGAGGGTTTCTGTCTTGTACTAATTTTATTTGTTCGCGATCAGCAACAAACTGGTTCAGTAAAGCTCCAGGACCACACCCAGCATACATTTGTTATGCCTCTAGAACATTTGTTATGCCTCTGTGCATCTAGAACATTAAGTTGTGAGTAGGCAATAAGCGAATTGTGAAAGCAATAAGCTTGAGAAATTAAGGAAGAAGGAAAAGAAAAAAGGAATGGTTTGTGATTATGCGGGTGTTTATCCATTAATCCATTAAAAGCATGTTAACCCATTTATAGCATGTGATAACCACACTATTAAAACTCATTCATGAATGAATTCATTCTCTAGTTGCGTATCTCTAAAATAACACTGACTTAAAGCTAACAGAGGAATATTTGTGAGATCTGAAATCCACTGATCCTTAAAATACTGGCTCATTTCGACGGTGGATTCCATCACCGGTAGTTGATGATCGTATTCCGTTTCACCGGAAAAGTCTGACGAGATGAAATTTGCATTCAAATAACAACAATTTTTCCACTCATCAGATTCAACGGTAGAAAAACATTTGAAAATTTGTTCGCTTAATAATTCCCCAGTTGATAATGGTGAACAATTCCATTTAACATTTTCATCTTCACGTTTTTAATAACAATCACTACTCACTGGATCTTCGACAAACAGAACACTTTGATCCGTCGATGAGTGTGGAATATCGATCCAGCGATAAATATTCTTCCTGATCACTCCCGCCGCTCAACTGTTCCTGCGCAAACCGCTTCGTTGCTTCGCGAATTAACGCCGCCCGTTGTGCTTTCCTTTTCTGCGGCATTACTACTCACCGGAATTAATTTCAATTATTGACAAAGTTACGCTCGGTCTGTGCAAAGATTGTTTACAAATTGATTGGAGGAAACTGGGCGGAACGAAAATATCAGCTGACGAGCATAGTTGCCAACTCAGGGAAGAATATTATTTCTTTCAAAATTGTTGCTCATGGTAGATTATGTTATATAGCAAATTAGCGAATATTTTGCTTCCAACTTAATAAATATATCATAAGACATCCAAAAACATCAGAAACAACATGTTTTGTACAGATATATCTCAGTTTTTGGACATGTCAAAACCCATCAGTTAAGAATATCAAAATATAAATCTGGCAACTGTCGATGATCGATGATTCTTTGGCTCGCTTGAAGCGTAGTGTGTGTGCTGTCGAAAGTGTGGCTTATATTGTTGAGAATCTCGAAGTTGCAATGCGCTCAAATGGATTGTGAATTTTTACTTGGGGCGCGAGTGATTTTACGAGCTGCGCTTTTCTGTTACATTGACAATACAGTGGCGTGGCTTGTTTCTCGTTTGGAAATTTCGGAAGCAGTTTTCTCATTTAAAAGTGCTTGAAGGAACAAAAAGTGAATTTTCTTAGGAAGAAAAATCCAGCGCGAGAGCTGTGAATCACTTTAAAAGCTGTGAAAATGTGGAAATCAACCAGAATGATTTATGGAAAAATTAAGTGATGGGTCCTTGTAATAGTGTTAGTTTGAGAAGCAAATGGCGAGTTTGTGTTGGTGTATTCTGTTAGCGAACCAGGTTTTTAAAAACTACCAGATTAAAGTGAATTCATACCCAATCTAAAATATACAAAAATTAATTCAAAAAAAATATTTTTTTTTAAAACAAAGAATATATAAAAAAAACCCCAAAAAATTTTATGCAAAAATGCCTAAAAAACTTATACACCAAAAAATTAAAAAATTTTCGGCATTTTGCACCGTGAGAAAAAGATTAGAAAGTATGCATTTTTAGAATGTGATTGTGTGTAGAAACTAGTCACTTTATGAAATGAAAACATTAGAAACTCAGCGCCAATATCTCAAAAGTTAATATCTGCTTGTTTTGTAATCCACGATGCAAATAAAAACACCATAAGGTAGGAAAATGTTTCTTCTTGCAGTTGGGATTGTTAATTTGCCGGATAAAGTTTTCATTTCCGAGCAAGCTACCTGTTATAGTAATTGTTTACAGCAGATCCTACCTTTGGAAATGTTGGCACTGAACTGGTCTTAGATAATGGCTCTAAAAATACAAACTTAAGAATACATTTCATTTAAATGGCCAAGCTGATTAATCTAAATGATCAATTTGAATCTGAATCAGTTTTCATTAACTCCGAAAATTTGGCACACATCCGGTTTGACGTGAAAACTATATACATAACTTAAACTATATACATAATCAATTAAAGATTACTTGCCTCGTAGCTTGTCCATGGATTCAAGTTTTGCTTGCAAAACTTCAGTTGTTTAATTTTTCCTTCTACGTTTAGGCAAAGTCGGTAATTTAGCACAAATCGCTATTTTCGCTTTGTTGATAGCGTTGTTTTTATGCGTTTTTTCTATCACACTGGAATAATAAAAGGACTAAAAATTATTCATTTTTTGGGATTAAAAAGTAGGCATTTGTTGACGTATGGAGGATGTTCCATAAAATGCATAGAATGTAGTCAAAAAATGATTACCTCAGAATTACCGTGTAGTGTTTTTTTAAAAAAAAGAAAAAAAAAAACAACTCCACTCAGCGGACCCGCAAAAAAAAAATTAAAAAAAAATAACAAAAAAAAAAAGAAAAAAAAGATATAAGAGGAGGAAGAAGAAAAAAAAAAAAAAAAAAATCATCATTGCCCAAAATAATTACCACTTCCTCCACCTTAAAAGAAAAAACACCAATTTCCAAAACCCCCCGCACAATTCCTCAATTTTTCCGCTGAAGCCCTAGCTGTAAGTATCGCGACAACCGTATCAACCGTATTCTCATCCTCATGGACTCAGCCAGCGTTGTGGCGGCTCTCGAATCAGAGACCCCATCTCATCCATGGATCCAGGCAATAATGCGACACGCCCCCCTCCCCCAAGGGACAACTATCTCTTGGATTCCAGGACACTGTGGCATCCCAGGTAATATTAAAGCAGATAGGCAGAATGGGTAGACTTGTCACCCACAGCGTCCCCGGTGAAGATTCCAAAACATGGATCAAGAACACACTTCGCAACGCATGGTCCAGGGAATGGGCCCAGTCGCGCACTCCTTTTATTAGGAAAATCAAGGGGGTAACTCACCAGTGGACGGACCCCCACGATCACCGGAATCAGCGTATTATTTCGCGGCTACGTTCAGGGCACACCAAGGTCTCTCACAACCTATCCGGCAACGGGCCGTTCCACATTAACTGCCCAATATGTAGTGTACAGCACACCGTGGAGAATTTCATTTGTTACTGCCCCCAGTATGAGAGCCCACGCCAGCTTTGGGGTATCCCTAGCAGCATAAGACACGCTCTGTGTGAGGATACCACAAGGGAGGCGGCATTAATATGCTTCCTCAAAGATGCAGATCTGTACAACCGGATATAGATCAATGAACTCACCAACGACAAACAGTCAACATGATACTTGACCCACGAACGAAAAGGACCTACCCTGACCGCAAACACCAACCGACAGACTGATTACGACCCATGTACGAAAAGGACAACGCAAACTCTTAATACTCGGTAATAACTTGTAGTTAATTAAAACTCCGATATGAACCTTTATGAACATCTTTGCTAAAGGTTCGAACTTTCTAGGGGGTCGGGATCATTTTATAAACTCTATATGAAGTATTCTTTTTTCTACATCCCCTACGTGGCGGACTGAATTTCGAACCATACTTTCAACTTTCTGGAAGTTCTTGGCCTTATAAACAACTTTCCTGAAGGTACGATCTTTCAGATGAATATACTCTGTTTTTCATGCGCACTACCACCACATAGTGCCCGAATTCCAAACAATACTCTTCATCTTCCGAAAAACCTTGAACTTATGAAAAAACTCAATGTTCGGAATTTTTAGGTGGTGTGGATATAAACTCGTTAAAACATTCTGTCTTTTCCATGCCCACTAGCGCCATGTAGAGACCAAGTTTCGAACCAACTCTTCATTTTCTGAAAGTCCTTGAACAACTTTCCTCAAGGTTCGAACTTTCTAGGTGGTCTGGATTGCTATATAGAATCTTTTAAAAATGCTCTCTTTTACATGTCCACAAACGCCACGTTGGGACGAAATTCCGAACCATACTCTCCACCATCCAAAAGCCCTTGACATTTTGAACACATTTGCTGATGGATATCAGCATTTAGAGTTATAATATTATGAATTTATCATGAGTTAGGTGAGTCGATACAAGTGACTGGTAGTTTATATTCTAATATCCATTTTAATTACTGTTAATTAAATTTTCAGTACTATCGTGTACGTTGAGAACAGCAATGAAAATTTCATAATTATCATTACAACTTCAAATTTCATTATTGATTTCATTAAATATTTTGCTTTTAATATCAATCCAACGCACCAGTACGGGGTATTGTGTATCCCTCGGAAAACCAGTCATTGGGGCTAAGAACTCATGACTAAGTTGGTATACCCAGCGTTCGTCTTATGTTCCGTATCATCAACCATCGACCATCATCATCATCATCATCATCCTGTTACCGACAATTACGTCTGTTCTCTCTCTCCGATACACATCGAAGTTTGCAGAAGTTACTCGAACGTGTTCTTTAATCATGTTCCTGTTCCACAATTCTAATCTAACATACTCCCACCACACTTCTACAATGCACCTCACATGCAAGTTTAACTTACCTCAATCGTTCAACCTTTCATCCACTCATGGATACCACATAATCCACGCATCTGGACGAAGACGAAAACGGCGATGCTCGAAGCGCAATCTACCCCAACATAGACTGATTACCTCTCACGCTCGTTTCCAAATCCACCCGAATGCATAATGCACGTAGGTGGCTGAAATTGCACAATCTTATGTTGCATTGCTCCTATAGCTGCACAAGAAAATTCACCCCACCGTGCATTGTCTAGCGCGAGATACTCCGCTCGCTCACCACCATCCGTTCCAATAGCTCGGTGCTCCGCAGGGCAAGCAGCGTCTTCGCTTTTGAATATTCATTTTTCTTACGCCTTAATAATTTTAAAAGGCATCTTATTCTCACAACAGGGAGTTGTGTGTTGCTTCCAAGTTGCCCGATCCCGAAGCGCGAAGAAGTCCTGGGCTGCTCGAGAGAACGTACCGAGCGACGGCAGCGCAGCGTGGTTCTACAATTTAATACCGAAACTTGGCTATAAGCACTTCTGACAGTGTGTAATATTTCAGCTGAATTTATTATTCGCGATAGTACGTGTGACGCGCTTCTGGAGCTCAGTTCCCTTCTGGACGGGGTGGAAAATAAGGATGGCGGGGGTACGTCTCGGATTATCGCTCTCCGGGCAACAAGAGAAATGATGAATTTCAATTATCTTTGTACAGAAACGAAATGAATGATTCATTCAGATTCGGTGAAAGTATAACAAACGGAAATGGTAATTTTGACAAGTTGGAGTTGCATTTTAATGGCAGTCAAACATTGCAACCGTAGTCCGGAAAGTTAGGATAATGCAAGTTGGCGTGTAAATCTGAGTGTAAGCAAAGCTAACATGGTTTTTGGAATTCTGTCAAAAGCACGTAGCACACTGCACATGAAAGCATTTCATAGCGATGCAAGCAAACCATATGGGAAAAAAAATCCTTACAATTGTGCCATCGGTACTTGCATTTGGCAACTTTTACCAACCAGCTGGCAATGTAAATGCTGACTAAACATTAACATTCGCAAACAACCAGCGCACGGGAATTGAATAAACCCGGTACAAATGTGTGTAAGTACGTGTTGCTATTCAAAAAATGCAAACCGGGCTGGCTTTTCTCCTTGTTCACCCAACCAGGTATTTATTTAGCTCTCTTTCCCGAAAGTAAAGAGTGGCAACCAGAAGAAGACGAAGCGGGAAAAAAAGTGTACCGAAACCCCAAACTTGTTGAATCGTTAGTTACCAGGCTCGTTTTTGTCCAAGCTGGTTCCCATAAAGTTTATGCTTCCTCTGCTCTGCTGGGATTTACCGGCAATTTTACGAGTTGTACTATTCGAACTTTTTTGGGAAGCTGGGAAGAATAGTTTTTATTTTTTCTAAATAAAATTGGAAAGGATGAAAGGTATATTCGTTCAGTCATTGCTGGGGCTAGTTAGTGCATTTTTTCGAACCCATCCAATGCTCACTGCGATGGATGTTACTTATTTGCTTTAAGTTGACGTTCAAGCAGTATTCACCACCCACTGGAGAAAATTTGAGCAGTTTGAATCCAAAACTGTTGATTGGTAAAAATTAATGAAGTTTTAGAGCAGTCTTAACTAAAAACTGCGGATTGGTACAAATTTTAAAGTTTTAAAAATCCATGGAAAATTTTATTTCCAAAAACACCTTCAACGTAGAACTAAGTTTTTCTTTCCTATACTAGGTGCCATTTCAAAATAATGAAAAATGGGAGCGTTTCGCAAAAGTGACCGGTTTTTTAAAGCTACTAACTTCCCTTAAACTGAACAGAATTACTTTATTAATATACCATTCGATTGGAAAATTTACAAAATTGTTGCTTTTTTATTTCAATTATAGACTGTTCCAGAAATTATAAGCACACCTGATGTTAACGGTCATTTTGAATTGAATGAAATTTTTGAAATTATTCTAGCTGCCTCCTTTTGTTTACACATTTATGTACATTTATGTCATAGCATCGAAAAAAAACTACAAGGGACAGCCCAATGGGGTTGTGCGCAAAGTTGACGAAGGATTTCGTAGCCATGTGTAATGGATGTTATTGTTATTATTTTTAATCAGCTTGTATAGGAATAGAGGCGAAATTAATCGATTGGAATGAGCGAAACCTTGCCAAAAATCAGTGGAGTTGTGTATAACACGCGACCGGTTGATGTAGACTAAGTTAAACTGTTTGGTGCGTTTTGGTTCAACATGTTAGATTAGTTTCGTTTGTTTTGTAGAGCAAATTGTAACGTATATGCTGTTCTAATGGGACGATGGATCGGCATAGATAAGTAAGTATGTTAAAAAATTATATGATTTGCTCTTTAGAAATCATTTGACGACCCTAGAAAGGGTTTAAATGTTGATATGTAGAAATGGCAATAGCTGTGCTGGCAGTGCAGTCATAAAAATCTGCATATTATATTTATGTGCAAAACACATCATATATGACCAGTTACTTTTGCATATGAAAACTATGTGTGGCTCTAATAATCTGGTTTATTCAGTGAAGATAGATTGTATAAACAGCTGTTTTGATGTTTATTGCCATTTCCAAGGTTGTGAAGAGATATTCAAAGGATTTATATTTGATAGTTAAGTATTTAATTGTTTAAATTATTCCATGGCAGCATTTGCATGCAACAATGACCAAAAAAAAGTTTGCCGATTTTGCTCAAAATCGCTTGGTACTTTCTTCATCGCAAATAATAAGACTCGGATTTTGTTAATTTTTTCATTACGGTGACCATGTTCAATATAGGGTTACCAGAAAAATCGACATTTTTCGAATTTTTTTATTTAAAAAAAAAAATCATAACTTATGAACCACTAGATCGATTTGCAGTGTTTTTTATGAATAGAAAGTGTATTACTTTTTATTTTTACTAAAAATATTGGTTAAAATCATTAATGCAGTCAAATTTGCTAAAATGGTCAAAATATTCGTTTTTTATGATTTTTTAAATGTTGGACCACAACGACTATTTATTTTTATATTTTTTTATAAAAATTTAAACATTTTTACATAAAATATAAAAAAATTTGAAATGTTCATCGAGCCGTTTTTGAGTTACATTTTTTTGAATATTACTTCAAAATAACTGCGGGGATCATTTCATTGAAGTTATCAAACTTATTCCTAATAAATTCATGAATTAATAAAATTAATCAGCCTCAAATTGTTTCAAAGCAGATACCAACATTGCTAGTGTTTACTCAGCCATGGTTTACGCTATAACTGGAACCACAATGGTCCGTTAGCGTCCAAATTCAGCATGAGTACTCATAAGGATTGCAAAGGCACTCATGCCGAATTTGAGTTGTAGCGTAAACCACGACTGAGTAAAATTAACTCATATTTTGAGTTATTCCACATTAGGGTCATTTTGGTTAACATCCATACCTCTCACGCTTAAAGTCACGAGTTCGAATCTCATCCCCGGACAAGTTACGAAAATACCCATAAGAGGTATTTGAGTGACTACGACAGAAGATGAACCAGACCGAGGCTGAAAATCTCGATAATCAAGATTAAAAAAAAGTAAAGAAAAAAGAGAAAAAAATATATATATATATTTATATTTATATATATACATATATATATATATATATATATATATATATATATATATATATATATATATAAATATATATATATATATATAATATATATATATATATATATATATATATATATATATATATATATATATATATATATATATATATATATATATATATATATATATATATATATATATATATATATATATATATATATATATATATATATATATATATATATATATATATATAAATATATATATATATATATATATATATATATATATATATATATATATATATATATATATATATATATATATATATATATATATATATATATATCACTATGTGTTTCAGCAGGACGGAGCGCCAAACATATGCTGTAGTTGATAAGTATATTATTGCAAAATAATTGGTAAAGTATTCAATAAAATCTGGATTAGCGATTTGAAATAAATAGAGTTTGATTTTGTATGAGAATATATTGGACACGGTGTATTTCACTCAAAAAAATCTTTTCAGGGCTACTATTCTGATTTTTTAAGAATGTTATACTGAATTATTATAAGAGTTTGCTCTTTGTATGAGCATGACGCCTGCCTAATTCGTAATTCCTTAATAAATATATATATAAATATATATATATATATATATATATATATATATATATATATATATATATATATATATATATATATATATATATATATATATATATATATATATATATATATATATATATATATATATATATATATATATATATATATATATATATAATTTTCGAATTTTTTTATTTAAAAAAAAAATCATAACTAATGAACCACTAGATTGATTTGCAGTGTTTTTTTATGAATAGAAAGTGTATTACTTTTTATTTTTACTAAAAATATTGGTTAAAATCATTAATGCAGTCAAATTTGCTAATATGGTCAAAATATTCGTCTTTTATGATTTTTTAAATGTTGGACCACAACGACTATTTATTTTTATATTTTTTTATAAAAATTTAAACATTTTTACATAAAATATAAAAAAATTTGAAATGTTCATCGAGCCGTTTTTGAGATACATTTTTTTAAATATTTTAAGTTTAAGTATATATATATATATATATATATATATATATATATATATATATATATATATATTAATATTTA